>WSYH01004284.1:0-28610 GCA_036426205.1 Ascaphus truei
AGACATCTCTGAACTCCCAGTAGGCGTCCGGAAGGAGGGGATTCTTGGATTCCGGATGTGTGGCACCTACTAGGGCCTTAGGCGAATCCAGACAAATGTCTTGATACCGGTCTCTCCAGGTGATGGGTTGTGACTGGAGCCAGTCGATCTGGGGGTTATGGTGCTGGAGCCAGGGAAGACCCAATATCAAGTCTACAGCTGGCGTGTGGATGGCATCCAACTGAATATGTTCGGAATGATGACCAGTCATCTTAAGACAGAGGGGAATGGTCTGCTGTGAAATGAATGCGGGCTGCAAAGGCCTACTGTCAATGGCTTCAAGGCCCACGGGCCAATCCTTGGCTACCAGAGGAATTTGATTCTTCTCCGCAAAAGCCTGATCGACAAAGTTCCCACCAGAACCGGAGTCTAGGAAGGCCTTCGTGGTGATGTCCCCAAAGCCTCCTGATAGGGTTATAGGAAGGAGTATCTTGGATGGTAGTTTGGGAGAGGAAGGAGAGGTTACCATGCCCAGTGTAGTTCTCCCAGTACTCACTGGGGGCTGGCATTTCCCGACTTGGAGGGACAGGTACTCACCAGGTGTCCACTATTTCCGCAGTAAAGGCAGAGGCCCGCCCGACGCCGGCGTAGTCTTTCTGTCAACGAAAGGCGAGTCCCATCCAGCTGCATGGGTTCTTCAGAAGATACGGCGATGGACTCCCCTGGAGCTGTATGTGAGAAGGAAGTGGGTTGGGTACCTTTCTGACACTTCCCCTTCTCTGCTCTTTGCTCCTGGAGCCGCTGGTCCATACGGATACAAAGCGCGATGAGTTCCTCCAATGATGTAGGACGCTCCAGGGCTGCCAGTTCATCTTTGAGGGAGTCATTTAAACCCTGCCAGAACACTGCGGCGAGTGCTTCGTCATTCCACCTTGTTTCTGCCGCAATAGTGCAAAATTCAAGTGCGTAGCGAGCCACAGAGTGATTTCCCTGCATTACATTGAGGAGAGAAGATGTGGCTGTTACCCTCCTACCTGGTGTTTCGAACACCCTCCGGAATTCAATACAGAATCGGTCCAGGTTGGAAGTCAGATCCGGCCGTTGCTCCCATATGGGTGTAGCCCAGGCCAAGGCATCATCAGTCAACAGCGAGATAATATACGCGACTTTGGAACGGGGAGTAGGAAAATTAAAGGGTAGAAGCTCAAATTGGATGGAACACTGCCCCAGGAAGCCACGACATGCTGAAGGCTCTCCCGCATAGCGATTGGGAGTAGGTAGGCGAGGTTCAGGAGGGTGAGTTGGAGGTACCGGCGGGGAGAAGATGGGAGCAGGAGGAGCGGCAGCAGTCTCGGGAGAGGACAGAAGGGATTTGAGTTGCTCCGAAATGGTACCCAAGGAGTTTTGGAGCAGTTCCATACGCTGGTTATTTTGGGAGATACAAGTCTCTACTTCCTTGAACAGGCCATCGTGTTCGCTTAAGCGTTGACCCACCTCGGCGGAGTCCAGGTCTGTTGGGCTGAGCATAATGTCACGGGACTATAGGAGTGCTCACCACAAACCGGACTGGACCGCGAGGCCGAGGTGGGGATACAGGAAAACCACCGCCCTACAGCCGCGTGAGCGGGTCCGGTAAGCAGAGTAGTGTGGATAGCCTGGTTCGGGGCAGGAGAGTGTAGAATCGTAGAGGTACTTGCCAGATTCGGGGTCGGAGAGATCAAGAGTAGTCGGAGTCCAAAGTCGAGGAGAGGAGAAGGTAGAAGTCCGTAGGGAGAGCCGGGGTTCGAGGGTGCCAGAGGTCGGGAGTCCAGATTCAAGCAAGGGTCTGTAATGGAAGACAAGAGCAGACTGCGAAGTAGCTTGTAGCAAGCACAACTAGAGACTGACTATGCTCAGCAATCAGCTCAAGGCTGGTAGCACTAAATACTGATAGGAGCCAATGAGAACCCCCCAGCGGTGATGTCAGATGAAGGTAGAGCACTGATAGGCTGAGGCAGGTGTGGGAGGAACAAGGAGGAACATCTCCAAGTGTGGAGATGGACATAGTGGCGTGTGCGCGCGACGCGCGCAACAGAAGGGGCGGAGTGAGTCTGCCGGGAAGGAAAGCCGGAACTGTAGACGCGCGTGGGGGTCTGCCCCGGCAGCGTGCATGTGCAGCAGGGCCTGCAGGGAGAGGAAAGGCCACGGGACCGGACGCCGCACGCCCCGACGGCAGAGATAAGAGCCGAAGCGGGCGCCGTGGGTGGCGGCATTACACTCTTAAAGCGATTCAGTGGTTTCTTGGCTTCGCTAATTACTACCATAAATTTATCCGTAATTTCTCCGCCACTGTGGCTCCTATCACTGCCCTCACCAAGAACGGTACAGACCCCTCTTCTTGGTCGCCCGAAGCAAGCCAGGCCTTCGAGGCCCTCAAGAAGGCATTCGTTTCTGCTCCCATTCTACGCCATTCTAACCCCTCTTCCTTTCACCTTGGAAGTGGATGGAAGTGAATGCTTCGGATATAGGAGCAGGAGCCATACTTTCTCAAAGGTCATCCCCTCAGGATAAACTACACCCATGTGGTTTCTTCTCAAAGAAATTCTCCTCTGCGGAACAACGACGTTGGCAACAGAGAATTGTTAGCCATTAAGATGGTGTTACAAGAATGGAGATATCTCTTAGAGGGCACCGAAGATCCCATTTCTATCCTCACGGATCACAAAAATGTATTATACATTGAGGGTGCTCGCCGTCTCGGTTCACGTCAAGCTCGTTGGGCTCTCTTTTTCTCAAGGTTCAATTATACTATTTCATACATTCCCGGTACCAACAACGTAAAGGCTGATGCTCTATCTCGTCAATTCGTCTCAGAAGATAAGTCCGAGGATATTCCAGAAAGCATTCTACCTCCTAAATATATCATCTCAGCAAACTCTTTTGATGTACTGGACAAGATCCTGGAGGCCCAGACTCAGATTCCCGTGGGTTTAGAGGTACCGGAGGGTTGCTTATATGCCGCTCCCCAGTTCCATTGAAAAATTCTTGAATGGGGTCACTCCTCCTAATCCGCTGGCCATCCAGGCATGAAGAGAACTTCTGACCTAAACAGGCACACGTTCTGGTGACCAGCATGTAGAAAGATATCAAGGAATTCATCACTTCTTGCTCTGTCTGCGCTCAAAATAAGTCCGCTCGCCATAAGCCGTCTGGTCTGCTCCATCCTCTCCCTATTCCGGATCGTCCTTGGACACACCTGTCTATGGATTTTATTGTCGAGCTCCCAGTCTCTAATGGAATGAATTCCAAACTTGTCATCGTAAATAGGTTATCGAAGCAAGCCCACTTTATACCCCTCAACGGTCTTCCTAACTTAGCTACCCTGGCAGACATATACGTCAAGGAGATCTTCTGTATCCATGGGGTTCCACTCTTTATCGTCTCAGATTGTGGACCACAGTTTATTTCCAAATTTTGGCGCGCCTTCGCTCAAAGGTTAGACATTTCCCTCCTCTTTTCATCCGGGTATCATCCCCAAACCAATGGGCAGACAGAACGGACCAATCCCTTGAACAATATTTAAGATGTTTATTTTCTGATTCCCAAGATAATTGGGCTGATCAACTCCCATGGGCGGAGTTCGCATATTATTCTCTCAGAAACGAGTCCACCCAAGAGTCGCCCTTCTGTATAAACTACGGTTTTCATCCAGCCCATCTTCCTATTTCTCCTAACTCTTCCGGAGTGCCGGCAGCAGATTCCAGGGTAAATTTTCTCCAAGACTCTTGGAAAAGTATTCAGAAGACATTACAGGAATCCGTTCTCAGACAGAAGAAACAGGATGACCGGTATCGCAAAAGGCACCCAAATATAGGCTAGGAGACAAGGTGTGGTTATCTTCAAGGAACATAAGATTGAACACTCCCACTTTGAAGTTGGCCCCAAGGTTCCTGGGCCCCTTTACAATATTGGAACAGGTAAATCCTGTGGCATACCGCCTTCAACTGCCTCCATCAATGAGGATTCCGACAGTGTTCCACGTGTCTTTGTTGAAGCCTGTCGTCCGAAGCGCCCAATTCCCTGACCGGTCTCACAGACCACATCTGGTCATGGTTCAGGGTCAACAAGAATATGAAATTCATTCTATCATTGTCTCCAGACTCTCCAGAGGAAAGGTCCACTTCTTGGTGCATTGGAGAGGTTTCGGTCCAGAGGAACGATCCTGGGTACCATGGTAACAAATCCATGATCCAGGTCTTCTCAGGCGGTTCCGCATGAAGTTCCCTCATAAGCCCTGGGAAAATTGTCCTGAGTCCGATCCTCAAGGGGGGTACTGTAAGGAATCGGGGAACACGTCCCTTGCGGCATGTTCCCTCCTTACCTCCTGAAAGTATGGCAGCTACCGCTGCCTCCGTTCTACTCTCCGCCCGTGCGTGCACTCCAGCTCCAGTTACAGAGCGCGCGCGTACCCACTCCTCTTCTGCTGCTGCCACGGAGCTTGACTCCGCATCCTCTGACACGTCTCACCTCCCTAGCGTGCGGCGCGCACGTGCATAACACTGCGTAACGATCCCCAGAGGCGTGTCAAGCACTAATTCCCCCTTGTCTCCTGTGAGCCTATCATGGTCGCCGCTGGGACAGAGCCTCTGCTCCAACCCCACTGCTATTGGTTTCCTGTTCCTCTATATATTTCCTGTTCCTGCACTCAGTCTGTGCTCAGCATAACCTCTCGTAGCCTAGTGCTGTCCTGTGTCTTGTGCTTTGCTCTCTCGTTTGTCTTGCAGTTATCGCTTTATTGACCCGGCCTGTTTGTGAACCCTCTCTGGATCTCGACCTCGGCATACCCTCGACTACATGTACCTCTCTAACCCCTGAACTTGGCTCCACGGATACCGACTACGCAGCTCTCTCTAATCCCAGACCTCGGTTTACGGACTTCCACAATTTTACATTCTCCAATCCAGGACCCGGCAAGTATACCAACCAACCGTCTATCTCCAGCCCAGACCCGGCAACGTTAGAAACCACCCTCCAGGCACGCCTCCGACGCTGTGGGTGTGTGGTGTACTCCCTTCCCACCTCAGTACCGGGGTCTTGTCTGGTTTGTGGGCAGCACGAGCGTTACAAAAACAAAATACTGCATTCGTTTCCCCAGGGAAGTGGTGTAAAAAGATGTGGTCCTAAAACAGAGCTCCTACAGTTGAAGCAAGACTCTCTTTTCCCGGTGCCGTGGTCTGAGAAGCAGATGTCTGTGGTGTCAGGTACCGTGCCAAGATAAAGTTGATGGTGTCCATACTTTCAAATGGGACCTGCTGTAGTGTTAATCTTCCAGTGCCGTGAATGCTTGTGGCTGCTGCACTAAAGACACTTATGGGCCTATTCAGGTAGCTATAATAAGTGACTTATCGACTGATAAGAGCACTTTTCAAGCAAGTTTGCATGTGTAGCTATTCGTTTATTATTTGTCTTACTCTGTGCCCAGGACATACTTGAAAACGAGAGGTAACTCTCAATGTATTACTTCCTGGTAAAATATTTTATAAATAAATTAAGAAAGCTTTGAGAACGACTTCTTACCTATCGATAGCAATCTCGCTCAGACAAGCCGAGTGGTACTGTACATTGCGGCTGCAACTTGCAGATTCAGATCTCACAACCTAAAGAGTTTACTACATCAGATTGAAGCCGGGGGTCTCCGTTGCTGACACGCATTCATTTCAGCTCCAGGGACCCCCTACTTCAATCCTATGTAATAAAAATACATTTACAGCTCTGCTTCATTACCTTAGTGCCTGACCGCTAAGGCAATGAAGGGGTTAAATAGCCGCACCCGGTTTGTTGGTGTAGAGGGGTTGAGGGAAGCTTGTAGTTGCATCAGGCGGGTGTTTAGGCCCTTCATTGCCTTAGTGGTTACTACAGCTATGGTAAATAAGGGTTAACCCCCCCATGCTACCTACCCTTAATTACAATAGCGGTTACTAACCGCTGAGGTAATTAAGGGCTTACTGACCAGTAGCTATTTTTTTAATTTTAATGTTGGTGCCACGGAAAGGAAGATAAGTATAACAATGACAGATTCCTCCAGGCTGGGGTAAATCCAACTCTTATTTACTATAGGGTTGCTGGCTATTGCTTTATGTGTAATGGGAAATATTGTAAGACAGTGACAGTCACTGGATTAAATAGATTGTTTATTTTTTTATAGTAATGTTTTTTTTTACATTCTATAGTAATGTTACTGTAGTGTTTATTTGAATGGACAAAAGTGCTACTACCCATATTTGACTAATAGCACTTTTGCCCATTGCTGTGTGGTGGTAACGGGGGTAGTTGCCCCAGGGTTGTAACCGCTAAGGTAAGGTTGGTGTTAATCCCTTCTGGGAGGCCTAACCACGTACCCATGGGCAAATATAACCTTCACCCACCCCCACTACAACCAACAAACTGGATGGTGGCAGTTAACCCCTTAGCGGTGCCGCTAAGGTATTGTTGCCCTGTTTTTATTTTAATTTAAATGACATTATTGAAGTACGGGGTCTCTGGACCTGAACCGCATTTATTTCAGGTTCAGGGACACCCTGCTTCTCGAGGTACAGGCCTCAGTATGGGGTGCCGATATCTTCTGCAAGTTTCATTCTCCCGCGTCACGTGACAAAAAATAAAATGTGAATATTAATACAATTGTGAGAGTAAACTGTTTACATAACAGCTGATCAGAGTCAGGATCAGTATCAAAAATGTGAACGATACCAATGGTAAGGTGTATTAAACACAAGTAGAGAAAAATGACACTTTCTAAAGAATAGTGTCTCAAGTGTCAAAAATAGTTACATAGTTATGAGGTTGAAAAAAGACGTACGTCCATCAAGTTCAACCTATGCTAAATTTAGACAACAGATACTTTATCCTATATTTATACTTACATGTATAGGCAAACAAAAAACCCCAGAGTCATATCATCCAATGATATCTCATAAGGGAAAAAATATATTCCTTCCTGACTCCAAGAATGGCAACCGGATTAATCTCTGGATCAACATCCTTCCCATGTATACTTATTTGGTATATCCCTGTATACCTTTCCTATCTAAAAAGATGTCCAACTTTTTTTTTTTTTATAACTTGTATATTATTATACATAAATGCATGATATACATAGAAAAAAAACATCAGGTGCATATTTAGCATACCATATACAATAACAAAGGCATAACAAGCTCACGTAGTTTTTCGAGCCCTACTTAACCACGTGAGTGAGAATCTTCATTCGTACTGTAAGGTATTGGGGTAAATGATAATTATTATAAAAAGGGGGGAGAAAGAGAAAAAAAAGGGGGGGGGAGGAGGTAAAGGAGGGGGCGGGGTGAAAGGAGAGAGGGAAGGGGGATCCGAGGATAAGGATACATCTGCTCCCAGGAGACACCGCAGCGGCGTGAAGGCTCTGAATCAGCTAACGCGGTCTTTCAGTAGTATAAGTAAATGGGTATATGGAGTGTGAGGTTCTCGGTGTGGGGTTGGTTTTTATGACCCCGAAGGAGAACGCATTTATTACTATTATAGCCAAATTGTGTTACGCTCTACCCCAGGGATGTCTGTTTGGGCAAGCCAAGGAGCCCAGACTTTTAGATAATTGTCGCCAGTGTCGTTAACTAAGCTCGTTAACTTTTCCATCTGGCAGATAAACCAAGTACGATTCCGAATTTTTGGGATAATTGGGATGTCGGGGCGTTTCCATAATGCTGCGATCTCGCACGCGTAGCTAGAGCAAAATGTGCAATAAGTTTATTGTGTGATTTTGATAGGCCCTTTATGGGTCTGTTCATGAGAAACAGCCACGGGTCAGGGGGAATAGTGAGATCGAATATTCTCTGGATCCAATTTCTGATCTTTTCCCATATTGGGGATATCAGCGGGCAAGACCACAGCATATGTAACAGGTCAGCTGTTCCTCCACATTGTTTAGGACACAGTGGGGAGGACCCTGGTATAAATGTAGATAATTTGAGTGGGGTGAGGTACCATCTCATAAGAACTTTATATGCGTTCTCATTCAGCGTGGTGCATATTGAACTTTTTGCGGCTCCCAGGAATATAGTAGTCCACTCTTCGTCGTCTAGGGTCTCCCCTAGGTCTCTCTCCCATTGGATACGGAATGAAGGTGATTGTTGCTTTGAAGCTGCAGGTTCGATTACCTCTCCATATATCGTAGATATGAGTCCCTTAGTGTCGGTTTGTGCCCGACAGAGCTTTTCAAAATTCGTCAATGGGGGGTATGGGGCGAATTTGTTATAAAATGATCTGAGCTGGAGGTATTTATAGAATTCAGCGTGGGGAATGTCTTTTTCTAATCTGAGATGGTCAAAAGATTTAATTTTTAGATCATAGCCCTCCAGATCTTTGAGTCTATCATAGCCTTTTTGTTTCCAAATTGAGTGAGTATGACCAATAAGACCTGGTGCAAAGCTAGGATTATTCCAAATGGGTGACATCAGAGAACTTCCTGAGATGAGTGAGTTTTTTAATCGTGAAGCTTCCCAAACAGATATGGAGTTGGCCATTGAGGTAAGCGGTAAAATAGTGTTTTTCCTTGATGTATTAGGTAGCCAAATTAAATTGTTAAGCTCTAAAGGGGAGCAGGCCACGTGTTCAAGCTCTACCCATCTTTTTAATTTGGGGTCGGAATGCCATTGTATGATCTGGCATAGTTGAGCCGCTTTAAAATATGACAACAGGCAGGGTACCGCTAGGCCACCAGCTGAGGTAGGTCTTTTCATAGTTAATTTATTTACTCTCGATTTTTTACCTCCCCAGATAAAATTAGATATTTCAGACTGAAGTGAGAGTATGTCCTTCAGTTTGAGTGGCACAGGTAATGTCTGGAAGAGGTATAGGATACGGGGAACTAGATTCATCTTAACGCTGTGAATCCTTCCAATCCAAGAAATCTTCTTGGAAGACCATCTGATTAGGTCTTGTTTTAGAGTCCAAATCAGTTTGGGATCATTTGCTTTGTAGATGCTTTTTACATCTTTGGTGATATGGATCCCTAAATATTTTATTGATTTCTTTTGCCAGTTAAGATTGAAATTTATCTTCAGTAATTTCTCTATATGTCTAGGGAGGTTGATATTCAGAGCTTCAGATTTGGATTGGTTAATCTTGAAACCTGAGACCTTAGAGAATTTATCTAATAGGTCGAACAGGTTAGGTAATGAAGTAAGGGGTTTGGAGATAATTAATAGGATATCATCAGCATACAGGGCCGCTTTATGTGATTGGGAGTAAGCGTTTAACCCTGAGATATCCGGACTGTCTCGGATTCGTGCCGTGAGGGGTTCAATACATAGGGCGAACAGGAGGGGAGATAAAGGGCAACCCTGTCTTGTGCCACTCTGGATTTGTAATGGGACCGAGGGGAAGCCCTGATGTATGACCCTGGCGGTTGGGCCTGAGTATAGTGACATAATCGCTCTACTCACCTGGTTTCCGAAGCCAAATGCCGCTAGCGTTTTTTTTAAGTATGGCCAGTCTATCCTATCAAAAGCTTTTTCTGCATCCAGACTTAATAGCATGCTTTGTGTGTTATTTTTGTTAGCCAATTCCATCAGATCAATGAATCGTCGGGTGTTATCCGCTGCCTGCCTCCCCTTAACAAAACCGACCTGATCTGGGTGTATTAGTCTGGGTAGGATAAGACTTAATCTATTGGCCAATAATTTAGCATATAATTTGATATCAGTATTAATTAGAGATATTGGCCTATAGCTTTTACAATTTAGCGGATCCTTGCCAGGTTTATGTATAAGTGATATAGACTGTCGCAGCATGTCCTCGGGAATAGGGGCTCCTGCCAAGATAGCATTAAACATTTGGAGCAGCCTCGGGGCAAGTGACTCGGAAAATTTCTAATAGTAAAGCCCCGAAAAGCCATCAGGGCCTGGAGCCTTTGATGGCTTAAGCTCCCTGATGGCCTGCGACACTTCTTCCAATGTGAAGTCAGCGCCCAGAGTTTCTCTATCTTGCTCTGTCAATCTCTCTAGTTTTGAGCTGGCTAAGAAATCTCTCAATGCTCTGCTCGTGTTGTTATTATGTGCCACTTTCTTTCCATCGTAAAGGGAACCATAGAATGAACCGAATTCTTCTACTATTTTTTTAGGGTTGGCTGTGACTGTACCCGATTTTAAGCTTATAGCTTGGATATTAAACTTAGATTGCCTATCCTTCAATGCCCTAGCCAGCATCGTATCTGGCCTGTTTGCTTTTTCGTAAAATTTCCTCTATGACCAACATAAATAATTATCTGCCCGGGAAGTCAATAACATATTTAGTTCAATTTTTGTGTCTTTTAGTTCCTGTGTCATGATCGGGTCCAGGTTGTTCTTATGATTTGATAACAGGGAATGCAATTTGGATTGAAGCGTCAGAATTTTGGAGTCTCTTATTCTTTTTCTTCTGGCCGTAGTGGCGATTAGTATGCCCCTTAAAGTTCTTTGTGAGCCTCCCATAATACTGTATGGTACTCTACAGAGCCTGTGTTTATCTCAAAAAAATTGAGCTATTTCTTGACCAATTGTGTTGCATATATCAGGTATTTTGAGGATAGATTCGTTAAGTTTCCAGTTTGCGCCTGATCGATTGGTCTGAATATTGTTGCACCGAAGCTCAATTGGTGCATGGATGAAATATCATGAATCTTTATATGAGTGACCTTAGGAACCAGGTGGCACGAAACAAAGAGGTAATCGATTCTACTGTACGATGTGTGTGTGTGGGAGTAGAAAGTGTAATCTCTAGATGTAGGGTGGAGTTCCCTCCAAATATCAACAAGGTGATTGCCTTTTAAGGCACTGCGTAGGGCGTCCTGTGCTTTTTTATTATCTGAGTCGCCTCCACCTGATCTATCTAAGGCAGACAAAGTGTAATATTGAAATCTCCAGCTATTATGATATACCCCTTAGCCACTGAGTGCAGCAAGCGGGAAAATCTATCAAAGAAAGACGCCTCTTGAACGCAGGGTGCATATACAGAGGCTAGTGTGATGGGCTGCTCATGGATTGTTCCAGTTATGATAATGAAACGACCTTCCGCATCTTTTTTGATTGTCTGGGCCACGAAAGGGATGGTATTATGAAATAAAATGGCTACCCCTCTTTTTTTGGCTGATGCTGAGGCCGTGTAGAATTGGGAGAAACCTTTGTCTAGAAACCTAGGGGAGTTATTCTTACTGAAGTGTGTCTCCTGCAAGAACAACACCTCCGCCTTTTTTCTCCTATAATCCATGAAGGCCAGCTTTCTTTTGGTCGGACTATTAAAGCCCTTCACGTTATGTGAAATAAATGTTAGCGCCATATCTTATGGTATAGGAGGTGATGTGTAGAGTGATCTGTATATTTACATTTGGTGCTATTCTCGTGGTTTCTTGCAGATGTTTCCATACCTGTCACACCGCCACGATGAACCCGCCGGAGACAATGCATCCTGGGGGGATGGGGGGTGGTGAGGGAGAGGGCAGGGGTAGGTAGACAATACAAGGGAAATAATGAGAGGATTAGAGCGAGGATGGGATAAAATGAGAGGGGTGAGAAGAAGAAAAAATAAATAAATAACAAGGGAAGAACAAAATGCAAGAGCACAGCTCGGGGGCCCCCGAGTGTAGCTCCTGCGCCCAGAGGGTGGGTCGTCTGGCTTCACCATAAGGATGAGCCAATCTCCAAACGTGGAGGTCGACCGCCCTGGGTCTTGTAACCGGGCCCTTAAAACTGGGGACCGAAAGGGGGGCCACGTGTTCGAAGGAGAGTGGCTCCCCCGGCACCATTCAATATTGTGTGAACTTTGTAATTGCGACTAAACAAATGTCAGTGACATTAATATAATAACATTTAATTATGTACATCGGTGAAACCCAAAAGCTATGGCAAAACATAAACCAAAACATATAATATGTCCCCTATATCTTCTGTCTTGTATCCCCTTATTCTAAGGTGATCTTTCCATTAAGGGGATATAGCAAAATGTTACTTAGGAACATGCCGGACACATTGCACGTCCAGCCCGTATGTTTAAAGTATCCTGCCATGCTTAACATATAACTATTAAATAAATTATAATTAATATAACCAACGATAGCTATGTATATATACATAACATTTGTATATTGTGGGACATACGAAATCCATATAGCTGATATATGTATCCTAATAATGTGTAATGCTCTTATCAGAATTTATTTATCTTGTATATCATCTATCTTATATGTCTTATATCTTGTATATATATATATACTTTAACTAACATAAATAACACCTATAGCATATCTAAAATGAGCCTAAAATCTACTACGTTTATAACTTATATATATAACTTATATCTAACTTCTATCCCCCTGACTAACTTATTTGTCTAACTCGACCCCTTTATCAGCTTCTCTTCTTTTTGTTTTTATATATTGCACTTTATATGGTAAAATATGGCACTCTATATCACTGTATAGTACAAAATCCTATACATGAAATCACAGTAATTTATGTAATAATATACCTACTAATATACTTACTGATATAAAACACAATATATATATATACATTGATATACATATAATTAATATTGGGTGACATGTTTAGAGTGCTTTTTAGTGACTTAGGGCAATTTAATAATACTATATCAGTAAGAACATTTGATAATGGGGATATCATTTTTTATTATTGGGCTGAAAGGGTTAATATGGGGAAGCATGAGGGTCTATGTTATAGTGCTAACAGTGTTAACATTGGCGGGTCTTGGATAATTGGAGGGAAAGATGTTGCTGTCCCATCTCCCCTCCAATTCTGTTCTGTCCCGGCAGCTCTGAGACGTCCGTCTTCCGTATCAAGGATCCTGCGTCCTGACGTCACAAGGTGGCGCCCGAGATCTCGCGATGACCGGGCGCCCAGCGGTGATGTCACGTCTCAAGTGCGCGAAAGCCATTATGCTTCCCGCTCGAGACCGGTGAGGACCTCCTCAAGATGGCTGCCGCTCCGAAGTTGGATGCAGGTCTGCTCCGTCCAAAAGCACCCTCTTAGACCTCTCAGCCGTCCGATGCGTCTCAGGTAAGTCTGTATGCGCTTCGCGAGACTCCGGAACCTTCGGTGGGTGTAGTTATTTAGCTCAAAGTCGGGTTGAAGTCCGTGTTAAATGGAGGATCTTGTGGGGACTTGTATTTTAGATTTTATTGGGGTCTTGTTTCTTAGATTTTATTGGGACTTGATGTTTCAAAGACTACGCCGTCTTTTGGTTTAGTGTTTGTTCGGGCAGATCCCGCTTGGCTCCAGATGGGCGCGGTAGTCGCCAAGCTCCCTGTGGATGGGCGAGGGGGGCATTGGAAAGGGCTTGTAATTCCTAGCCCAGTCAGAAATCCCTCCCCATCCTCGATCCTTCGCAGGGTGTGCGCAACGCCATTTTTGATGGACATGAGGGCGCATGGGAACAATTGGAACAATTTGGTGTTGTTCTCTCGCATAACTTTTGTTATAGGGGCGAATGCCTTACGTTTGGCCAGGGTGACCGGGGATAAGTCTTGGTATATTTGAAGTTTGATTCCTTCAAACTCTAGGGAGCTGTCTTCCCTAGCAAGTCTGCAGACCGCTTCCTTTGTACGGAAGTGGTGGAAGCGGGCCACTATGTCTCTGGGGGGGGTCCCCCTTTTGGGGTTTGCTGCGGAGGGCTCTATGGCACCGGTCCAGCCGGATTTCGGACTCCGGTTTGTCCGGGAAGACAGACTCCAGCCAGCTGTTGGTAAAGTCCTCCGGGTCCATTATGGTTTCAGGTACCCCCCTCAGCCTTATGTTACAGCGCCTGTCCCGATTTTCCACGTCTTCCACCTTGTCCTCCAGCAGTCTGATTTTATCCTGCATTATGGAGATTTGATCAGTGTTTTGTGTGACTGCTGTGGCTGTATCATCCGCTTGTTTCTCCAGAGAATCCGTTCGTTCTCCTAGCGCATCTACCTCCTTCTTTAAAGCCCAAAGTTCGGTTTTAAAGAACTTCTGCATCTGGGCACAGAATTCTTTTAAATCCTTACGACGGACCGTTTCCTCATTGGGTCGCCTTCAATGAAGGGATCGCTGTCGGGGTCCATATTGTTTGTCTGTGCGGGAAGCTCCGGTTTCTCTGATGGGGTTACCCCTTTTCTTCTGAAGTAAGTAGATACCGGCTGGCTTTTCGCCCGTGTAGTTTTGCCAGCTGCCATCCTCGGAGGTTTATGTCACTGGCAGTATGTTTATATCAGTAACTCACTTTGATTTTATTGCTTTATTTAGCGTTAATGGTGCCGATGGGAGCAGAGCTCAGTAGTCAGTGCTCCTATCTCCTCACCATTGCGCATGCGCCCTCCGTCCAACCTTTTTTTGAACAAATCTATTGTATTTGCCATCACAGTCTCCATGGGTAATGAATTCCACATTTTAACTGCCCTTACTGTAAAGAACCCTTTCCTTTGTTGCTGGTGAAATTTCCTTTCCTCCAACCTTAAGGGATGGCCCCGAGTCGTTAGTACTGCCCTTGGGATGAATAGTTATTTGGAAAGCTCCTTGCATTGTCCCCAAATATATTTGAATATAGTTATCATATCCCCTCTTAGACGCATCTTTTCTATTGTAAATAAATCTAATTTAGCTTGCCTCTACTCATAAGTTAGATTGTCGAACCCCTTTATTAATTTTGTGGCTCTTCTCTGCACACTCTCTAGTTCCATAATGTATTTTCTTAGGATTGGTGCCCAAAATTGTACTCCATATTCAAGGTTTGGTCTTACTAATGCTTTGAAAAGGGGCATAATTATGTTTACTTCCCTTCCATCCACCCGTTTGATGCAAGATAAGATCTTGTTTGCCTTTGCAGCTACTGCATGACTTTGGGCACTACTGCTACCGTAAGCCAGCTGTCTACAAGCACTCCTAAATCCTTCTCCATCAAGGATTCCCCCAATTTATCCCCATTTAATTTTTAATTCACCTTTTTATTCTTGCATCCAAATGCATAACCTTACATTTATCTATATTAAACCTCATCTGCCATTTACCTGCCCACGTTTCCAGTCTCTCCAAGTTCTTCTGAAGAGAAATTACATCCTGCTCTGATTCTATTACCTTACACAATTTAGTATCATCAGCAAAGATGGAGACTTTGCTCTCGAGGCCAACCTCAAGGTCTTTAATAAACAAGTTAAAAAGCAGGGGTCCCAGCACCGATCCCTGAGGTACTCCACTCACGACTTTAGCTCAACCTGAAAAAGCTCCATTTATGACAACCCTCTGTTGTCTATCCTTTAACCAGTTTTCAATCCAGGTGCATACTGTATATTATTACTGAGTCCAATTTTCTTTATTTTGTACACTAACCTCTTGTGTGAAACCGTATCAAAAGCCTTTGCAAAATCTAAGTAGACCACATCAACAGCATTACCCTGGTCTAAATTCCTACTTACCTCCTCAAAGAAACAAATAAGGTTAGTTTGACATGATCTATCCTTCATCAATCCATGCTGACTATTACTAATAATTTTGTTTTCCATTAGGTATTCCTGAATATTATCCCGTTGTAACCCTCAGAACCCCCCCCCCCCCCCCCCGGTCACCGCTCGGCCCCCCCAGGGTGTACTAAGGTCTGGCTACATGTGTCTAGGTGGTGCATACCTGCTGGCAATAGGAGGGCCTGAGTCTCCCACTATGGTGTGGGGGAGTAAAGGACCAGGTTTCTGGGGTACTGGCCTTCATCCGTTCTTAGTGGTACAGCGCCTCCATCTCTGGCAAGCCCTAACAGGGTAAGGTGAAATCCTTCCATAGAACCCCACTCAGGGGTGAGAGATTTCAGTCTCAGTCAAATCTTTGTTAAAAGCAACAGCAGCTCTCTTTATTGTTACAGCAGCACACAGCACACAGCAACAGTCCCAGCCACATGCTGGTATCAGGTACAGGGTCTTCTCTCCCCAGACTGCACACCCTCAGGATGGTCTGTGGGAGTTCACTGTATCCCTGCCACCACCCCAAGCTGTGGGCGCTCAGGGTGGGGCTAGCTCTTCCCTCACCCCCTATGCAGGGTCAGAGGCATTGGTCAAGTGCAGTTCTATCAACTCTACTCAGGGCCTACCTGATCTGCTCCAAATGTATTCCTTACAGGAACCCTCTGTCAGACTGACAGGACATCCTCAACTGCACTCTAGGCTGTACACCAGACTGAACTCCTCACTGTACTACAGGAACTGGCAACTAAATAGGGACAGCCCTGCCCATCATGATGTCAGCAGACCCCTCCCCTGTGTCTCTTGCCTTTGACACAGAGTCAGGTGGTCTACCTTCACCACTCAAGGCAGGGCTCGAGGTGGGGGAAACCCATGATAACTACTGGCAGCCTGCCCTTGGCAGGGCTTATACTAGTAGAAGGATAGACGTATAGCCCATTTTTTTACCAGGGCTACACTCTCCCTCAGGTGGAATCCAATGGTCCCCACTTGGACCTAACTTTGGCAGAACCATCCTGCATGTGAACAATCTGGAAAACAAACACAATTGATTAGTGCCCATACATCAGAAGGTTCCACCCAGATGGCGATAAGGATACAAGGTAACTCCCAACATGGGGAACCTGACTTGTAGTAATGGCGCGGGTCAGGCTTCCTAACTTTCCGCCCATTGTAATCCGTAACTTTTATGTAATAGGGATGTACTGACCCATACTCCGGCCTATACACCACACTATACATATAAATACTCCTCCCCACACTCCAGGCCCATACAACATCACAGACCTTATCCTCGTTATGATAGACCGCCCTACTGAACTTAGTTCGAAGGTACTCCATAACAGCCTCCCAGAGCCAGTTTTCTCTCTGCTCCTCTATCTCTAACATAATGGGCTCAGGTACATAGGGGAACTCATAGCCATGGGACTGCCTATACCTGGCCACTATGGCCCTGTCTTCTCGGCTTAGTTTGGTTAGTTTTCGGTCACCTACCCTGCTTGGCAGTACCCAAAACTCAGGCTCCTCTGGGGCAACATAATCATACAAAATGGCGGGGCCCTTGGGACTCAAGATCTTCTGCTCAATCTCCATATATCTCTTCTCTAATTCATCGGCCACCTCCTGGGGAGAAAAGGCACCTATAGCCCAGCAATGGTCAACTAAATTATTCTTAATGAGCAAGAACCGCAAACGGTCCATTCCTTTGTAGTACCCGGTGATCAGAGGTGCCCACCACTTATCTTGGTGCTCATACCCTGACCCTACACTGGTACCTGTATCTGATTCCAATTGAGAGCACACACCAGACGTCGCAGCCTCAGTTGAGTGTGAGCCCTTGCGTCTACCTCTTGTATCATCGGTGTAAATGGTGGGGTTCATCTTGTGCACTACCTTACTCACAGGACCCGCTTCTGCAGTAGTATGGGACCCTCGGGCCCTACCTCTGTGTACAGGAGAAAATGGCACAGGATTAGGTACATGAATCACATTTGCATAAGGTATCTCCCCATCAGACCCTTCATCACTGAGCTCCCAATCCCTCCAATCTGTAGAAAATTTGGGGTTCTTGCTCAGCTTATCCCCTCTAGGACCCGGTGTCATAACTCGTGATGGGGCAGTGGCCGGGGCAATAGCGCTAGGGGCAGTGACTGGGTCATCGGCAATGTCCGGTACAGTGTCTATAAGTTGGGCAATGCCGTGACCAGTGGGCATCTTAAAGCTTGCCCTCTCCGGCGCACTTCGTGCTCCTCGGGTAACGCCTTGGGCCTTTAGTGCTGCAAGCGCGGCTTCCATGGTCGCTCCTCTCTTGGAGAACAATGCTTCCGGGCCTCGCCGCCAGTCGGACTCGGAAGTGACGTCATCGCTGGTGGCCGCGGAATCTCCATCCGCTCCGTGGTCTCCACCGGAAGTGCGTCGAGGACCGGAAGGGGCGGTGGTGGACCATCCGGGTCGAGGACGGGCAGGTAGGCCGCAAGCCTTTCTCTCTCACCCTCTGCAGGTTCCAGCTTTGCCTGGCGGGAGTAAGGGGGTGGAGGTGTCTCCTTACCGCTCCGCTGCTGGCTGGTGATCTTTGGTTCCTCCGGAGCTGTCTCGGATCCCATCTCCGCCGCAATGGGTGTCGCCACCGTGGGGGGACTTCTATGCGGCTCAGGCCGCACCAGCGCTCGCCGTCGGGGGGTGTCTGGACTCGTCTGCTCCATCTCTTTGGTAAGTGGACCGCCATCTTTATTACAGCTGGGGTGGTTCGCCGGTAGGCGCATCGCCACCGATGATAGGCCACCCTTCCTCCTCCGAAGATGACTTGGCCGGTTCCTCCGCTAGGGAGTCACATGGGTATGTTGCCGCACCGCCAGTGGGTATTGGTATGAAACGGGCCCGCTCCGGTACCTCCACTGCGGTCGCGCTCTTCTCCGCCGTGACATCTTTTGTGTCTCTGGTTGGCTGGGCCTCTGTCCCCACCTCAGCGGTGACATAGGGAACCAGGACAGCCTTCTCCGCCCTCTCCGCCACCTCCGTTAGGGTTCCCAGAGAGGCACTTCGTGGTGTCTTTAGCATAGGCCATGGCTCGACAGGCCATAGATAGAACGTGCCACATTGAGGGCATCGTGCCGTCGTGCTTGGGGCCGGTCCGGGTGTCCTGCAGTGTACGCACAAGCACCGGAGATACTCTCGGCCGTCCACCTCCACCACCAGGAAGCCTCCTGGAAACTGGAAAGGAGTGACATTTAATTAAGCCATCATGTGCACAGGGGTGGAACAGTTCAGTTCTTTAGTTCCTTGCTCTTCAATAGTCAGGCAGAAGTGAAGTTCCTCGCTCTCACTTCCTGTCCCTCCTTTCTCGGGAAAGGACAATTCTGATTGGCTCTTGCAGTGCCCCCTCCCTCTGGTGGAAACAAGAGGAGGGGCATTTTCTCGCTCTGCGAGACGTGGCTTCTTCTGTCGGCCAGTCACTGCACAGGTGGGTGGGCTTTCGGCTTTCGCGCCGATCCGCTTCTTCTGCTGGGGATCTGGGTTTGGCTCCAAACCCCTGCACATCCCTCGCCACATTTCTCTTGCAGCCTGCTTGCACACAGCACGTGCGCGATCTAGGCTTGGCGGGAGTCACCATTTTGGAATGGCTGCTAGCTGCTCGGCCATGAATGACGCTGCTGTCGCCATTTTTAACTCCTTCATGCCCCGCAGAGCACATGTATCTGGGCCGCCATCTTTAGTGAGCCCTCTGAGCCCACATAAGCGCTTCTCTCAGTGTCTACTGTGTAACACGTTCCTAGACACTGACTGCTCTCTGACTGCTCTCTGACTGTTCTCTGCATGCTTTTACCCCCACGATAAATGTATGGCATACTCCAGCTAGGCAGAACTCCTTCTCTGTGCACCGCACTCGCTGACGGTTCCTACAAGTACTCTGTGGTGGCTTTTCTAGGTGGCTGGCTAGTGTCTGGGCACTCCTAAGTATGGGCCGTCCTCCTACTTTTGGCCTACATATACTTGCAGCCGGACACACTTTATTCGAGCAAATACCCAGTATGTACCTGGCAGATACCTGGAATGCGCCGCTCCTCACCTCTGACAAGCCCCGTTGCGTTTGCCTTCCCAGCCTGGGTTCATGCCTGGCTGACGGGCGGCTGATCTGTTAAATGATAATGATTAGGATTTAATAGGCTGCAATGCTTCGCGTGTCTACCAGATGGCATAAATTCATGAATTGTAATGCATTATATATATATATACTGTGCAGTTTTGCAGCCAGCGGGAATAAAATGCTTCAATCCCTGCTTGGAAAATACCTCAATGCACTCGGGCAGAAAACAGCCACAAACCTCAATACACCCGGGTATACCCGAATTCGTGGGACTAGCCGAGCTCGAATAAAGTGTGTCGCCAGTGTAGTGCAGCTTCCACAGGAGAAAAATCCTTTTGGAATGTTTCTCAAGTTTCCCACCTGGGACTTGAACAACAGACTGAGGTGATAATTGGGAGGCAATTGTTTACATCCCTTTCTGAAACACACCGACAACTCGCGCCCTCTTCTTTACATTCCTGTAATCTCTTTACCATGGGACAATTTTTGCCCACACTGTTTTCTAAAATACTCTACAATTGAACGTGACTTCGCGCTACTAGGCCTGGTTAAAAACACCGACTTGCTTGCTCATTGTCATTGGAAAATACGACGTGTTTGACCCTCACTAACAAAAAAAATAACATCGCTGTTTTGCTGTCTTCTCTGCCTTATAAAGGGTCTTAATCTCTCACTGAGTTGGCTATTTCAAAATGCCCCGAATTAACGTCACACTACTATAACCTCTTGCCGCGAATCTTTTTAGACTAGAGCTGATTGTTCAAGAACTTATCCTGGCTGAGCCACATTCTCCTCTAAACTCTGAATGTGCCTTGGGGAAAATTGCTTTTTTATGCAAGTGGACAGGTGACAACAAACAATCTGAGCGCAAATATAATGTGAATAACTCATAGAAGTTTTGATTTTAACGGAAGATATCCATTTGTAATATTAGGCATTACATGGTCGCTGTACAGGAGGAGGGTCCAGATAGTTTTGATGTGATTAATATCTATCTCTCTATGTGAACAACTATGGTGATCTGACAAGAATCCACTTCTATTTCTCTGAATCACCAAATTAAGCTACCCGGATGGGATTCCTCTCTCGGTTTTCTTTCGCTCCCACCTCCGCGGTTGCCTGTATCCCTTTCCTGTACTCTGCATAGTATCCTGGCCACTCACTGTATACCCCCAGGTTCTCGCCCCTCTTTTCCGCTTCATGCCTCCTTTCATTTCTCGTCCAGTTCCCCCCCTTATTGACTGTGATAATGTTGCCTGTCTTCAACCACAAACCATAATAAAATTTGCATATGATGGTGCAAAGCTAATGTGCCCATTGCGGGATGCCCTAAATTCTTAAATAGGATAATGTGACAATCAAATAAAAATATTATGTGTTAACAAAAACTTGACTGTTACAGAAGAATTTGCAAAGTGGAGTGGAAAGTTTCAGATAAATCCAAAAAGTGATTTATGGCCAAAGGCCGTGATCGTGATTAATTATTGAATGATAAAGAACAACATCAAGTGTTACCCACTAATATTGTGACTGAATCCATACCACAAATCCTGTAAGATCGACCATAAAGAGCTTTGATCTTTGATGGTATATGGTAACAATATACCAGGGTTTGTAAATCTTTGTCCCACATACCGCGTACACCCATCTCCCAAGATCCAATTCTCGCAACTATAGGACGGCCCGGAGTGCCCAGTAGCGATTTATGGATCTTCGGGAGGTGGTGAATACCGGAATCACGGGATGTGGACCTCAGTCCTGAAATTCTTTTTAATTAACAACACATAAGATGCTTTCCGAACTCAATCAGTTCATTGAGCTCAGAATTAATCTCAACGTTGGGATCTCCTTAACAATGAATAATTGGTTTCTATCGCTCAATTGCCAGCGGGAATAAAATTCTTCAATCCCTGCCTGGAAAATAACCCAATGCACTCGGGCAGAAAACAGTCACAAACCTCAATACACCCGGGTATACCCGAATTCGTGGGACTAGCCGAGCTCGAATAAAGTGTGTCGCCAGTGTAGTGCAGACCCTGGGCCATGGTCCCTAGACTAGTTAACAGGCTAACCCCCCCAGTTGCCATACACTATCTGCCTCAAGGGACTAGAACAGCAATAGCCCCACACCCAATTTATAACACCCTCCTAGGGCACCCAGGGTGTACTGTGCGAGAGTCCACGCTCCCCTGACTACCCCTGATATGCATCTGCGCCCTACTTTCCGCAGTACTTGCATGTAAGGTGTACCTAACACTTCCAGCTCTGCTTCGCTGTAAACCTGTCGTTTTTAATCTCAGCAGCTCACCTCCAAATGTAACCCTCAGACCCTCCCCGGTGGTAGATCGGACCCCCAAGGGTGTACTAAGGTCTGGCTACATGTGTCTAGGGGGTGCATACCTGCTGGCAACAGGAGGGCCTTAGTCTCCCGCTATGGTGTGGGGGAGTACAGGACCAGGTTTCTGGGGTACTGGCCTTCATCCGTTCTTAGTGGTACAGCGCCTCCATCTCTGGCAAGCCCTAACAGGATAGGGTGAAATCCTTCCAGAGAACCCCACTCAGGGGGTTAAAAGCAACAGCAGCTCTCTTTATTGTTACAGCAGCACACAGCACACAGCAACAGTCTCAGCCACACGCTGGTATCAGGTACG
Organism: Ascaphus truei; assembly: GCA_036426205.1. Classification (NCBI taxonomy): domain Eukaryota; kingdom Metazoa; phylum Chordata; class Amphibia; order Anura; family Ascaphidae; genus Ascaphus; species Ascaphus truei. Next base: position 22,187 of record WSYH01004284.1, read on the forward strand.
GGGTCTTCTCTCCCCAAACTGCACACCCTCCGGATGGTCTGTGGGAGTTCACTGTATCCCTGCCACCACCCCAAGCCGCGGGCGCTCAGGGTGGGGCTAGCTCTTCCCTCACCCCTTATGCAGGGTGAGAGGCATTGGTCAAGCGCAGTTGTCTCAACTCTACTCAGGTCCTGCCTGATCTGCTCCAAATGTATTCCTTACAGGAACCCTCTGTCAGACTGACAGGACAACCTCAATTGCACTGCAGGCCGTACTCCAGACTGAACTCCTCACTGTACTACAGGAACTGGCAACTAAATAGGGACAGCCCTGCCCATCATGATGTCAGCAGACCCCTCCCCTGTGTATCTTGCCTTAGACACAGAGTCAGGTGGTCTTCCTTCACCACTCAAGGCAGGGCTTGAGGTGGGGGAAACCCATATTAACTACTGGCAGCCTGCCCTTAGCAGGGCTTATACAAGTAGGAGGATAGACGTGTCTCACTGCTTGTCAAACTCGCACTTGCTCCCATTCTACCTCCATACCACCTTGTATCCTCCTCTATTCTATTTAATTCATTATCTGTTTAATTCCCCTCCCCCTCCATCCTAGTTTAAAATCTCCTCCATCCTTTTTAGCATTCTCCCCCCTAGCACAGAAGGTCCCTCTTCATTGAGGTGCAATCCGTCCCTAAAATATAGATGGTACATCTTAGAAAAGGAGTCCCAGTGCTCTATAAATCCAAACCCCTCCTTCCTGCACCACTTTCTTAGCCATGCATTAACCTCCCTGATCTCTGACTGTCTCCCTGCGGTAGCGCATGGCACTGGTAGTATTTCAGAAAATACTACCTTGGAGGTCCTTGCCTTAAGCTTTTGGCCTAGATCCCTGTAATCATTTTTTAGGAACCTCCATCTTTCTCTAACTTTGTCATTGGTGCCAACGTGTACCAAGACCGCCGGGTCAATCCCAGCCCCCCCCAACAATCTGTCTACCCGATCCGCAATGTGCCGAACCCGAGCACCCGGGAGACAACAAACTGTTCGGTTCATGCGGTCACGGCAACAGATTGCCCTATCACAGCGGTATGCTCCTTGGAACAGCTGCTCCACGTGCACCTACATGTGGCAAGATGTGCATTGAGTGACATTTTCAATCCTGCTCATTCTAGCAACTATGAAGTTTATAAGTGCTAACAGTAAACTATACTACAATATACTATACCTTGTTTAACCGCTTCCTTGTTCAAACTGCTTCTGGTTCTAATTGCACACACTTTAAACAACCAGTACTTCAAATCAAAACACATGTTCTTGTATAGAGCTGCTAGTTTTACGTAGCGCTTTACAGAGACATTTTGCAGTCACAAGTCCCTGCGCCGTAGAGCTTGCAATCTATGTTTTTTGGTGCCTGAGGCACAGGGAGATGAAGTGACTTCCCCAAGTCCACAAGGAGCCGACACCAGGAATTGAACAAGCTTCCCCTGCTTCAAACTCAGTGCCAGTCATTGTCTTTACTCGCTGAGCCACTCCTTATCCCACTCATTCTCAATAAGGAATGAAGTAGAGAACATCTACGAAACACTTAGGAAGCATTAGCAAACATTGTTTGTAGTACTCCAAATGCATTGCAAGTGACTCCTGAGTGTGGCAAGCACTTTAGCCTGTGATGGTGTACTTGTTGATCGCTCATCTAGCGACACGATCCTGTGACGTCAAGGCTGCCACCCCCTAGAGACTCAGTGAGTACCTTCTGCGTTTATTGCCGTCAATGTTGGGAGTCCTCTGCTATTCTATATACTTGGTTCGCATTGGCACCTATCACCGACGGATCACCCATAGGAGAACGAATAATACCCAGAAGGGAGATCCAGGACCCCCACGAATGTGATGGGAGGACCGGTCTTTACTGACCCGGGAGCAGATCACATTGGATGTCTTCGGGTATGGAGGTCCAGGCGCAAGTCTAATGTGGTAACATGTACCTAACATGTGTAACGGGTATTCCCCCACCCAATCGCATATAGAGTGTATGTGAGGGGGGACCTATATGTTACCAAGTGTGGTGCTTTACCTGTTAGGCTCACAGGAGGCCTGAGCCTCCGCCAATGAGAGCCTAGGGTGTATCCTCTTGAACAATACTATATGGTGCAGCGCCTCCACCTGCGATGGCTCCCAGCAGAGCGGGAGTTGTTCCTCGCAGGACACATACACATGAACACATACACTGGATGTAAAATAACAATGGTCTTTACTATATGCAGAATGTAACTTAACACATATGTCAGCAATACACAACAAGATATATGTACCACCCTCTGCCACTAGCTGGCAACTATAACCTTGCCCCTAACTGGGCTATACCCTTACACCCCCTTCCCAACCCCGTGTCCAAAGAGTCCAAGCCCTCCCAAGTGTGTGAACAGGCCTGTCACATGTGAGGAGCAAGTTAAAGTCGGTGCACGTGTGGAAGGTTATAAATATTTGCGCAGGTGTCTCTACACCTGGGTGTCTTCGCAAAGGATCTACCGGCGCCGCTTGGTCCAGCGCTGATCTGTACCTCCGCGTGGGATGGGGTCCAGACGGACGTCCCACCATAAGGACAGTCTCTGGATCAGCAACGCAGCATGCAGGAACATGCAGCATACACTATACTGGGTCCCTGTACCAAAGAACTGCACAGTGTCTCTCCCTCTCCCTGCACTAAGGAACTGCACAGAGTCTGTCACTAGATCCATGCCTAGCACACAGCTGAAGGGGCACAGGTAGGGTGACCAGATTTTGAAAATGAAAAACCGGGACACATTTTTTTTTATATATATAACAGTTTATTTATTGTAGTACACTTATACTTTACTACCATGAGTCCTTGTTACATAGTTACGTGTGTGTGTGTGTGTGTGTGTGTGTGTGTGTGTGTGTGTGTGTGTGGGTGTGTCAGTGGGTGTGTCAGTGGGTGTGTATCTGTGTGTCAGTGGGTGTGTGTGTGTGTGTGTGTGTGTGTGTGTGTGTGTGTGTGTGTGTGTGTGTGTGTGTGTGTGTGTGTGTGTGTGTGTGTGTGTGTGTGTGTGTGTGTGTGTCAATCTGTGTGTGTGTATCTGTGTGTGTGTGTATCTGTGTATATCTGTGTGTGTGTATCTGTGTGTATCTGTGTGTGTGTCAGTGGGTGTGTGGGTGTGTCAGTGGGTGTGTGGGTGTGTCAGTGGGTGTGTGAGTGGGTGTGTCAGTGGGTGTGTATCTGTGTGTCAGTGGGTGTGTATCTGTGTGTCAGTGTGTGTGTGTGTGTCAGTCGGTGTGTATCTGTGTGTCTGTGGGTGTGTATCTGTGTGTCTGTGGGTGTGTATCTGTGTGTCAGTGTGTGTGTGTGTGTGTGTGTGTGTGTGTGTGTGTGTGTGTGTGTGTGTGTGTGTGTGTGTGTGTGTGTGTGTCGTATGGCCTCACTAATCGAACAAAAAAAAAAGCCAGATGTGAATGATTCTGAACCCCTTAACCAGTGTCAGGACGCCCCCACTTCACAATTTCTAAAGCAGCAATCCTGCCTGGGATCTTACCTGATCCGCAGTCCCTCAAGTTACTATACTGGAGGGTAGGTGTTCCCTACCTGTCTTCCGATGTCTCCTGCGTGAAACTTGAGTTAGATCTGGAAGAAAGCAGGATAGGTTACTTCGGTGCAGGTATACAGCAGTTAAGATAAGACATAGAGGGTGAGGGAGACAGGGAGGGAGAGGGAAACGGGGAGGGAGAGGGTGACAGGGAGGGCGAGGGAGACAGGGAGGGCGAGGGAGACAGGGAGGGAGAGGGAGACAGAGAGGGAGAGAGGGAGACAGGGAGGGAGAGGGAGACAGAAAGGGAGAGGGAGGGAAACAGAGAGGGAGGGAGACAGAGAGGGAGGGAGACAGGGAGGGAGAGTGAGACATAGAGAGAGAGAGACAGGGAGGGAGAGGGAGAGACAGGGAGGGAGAGGGAGAGACAGAGAGGGAGACAGAGCGGATGAGGGAGACAGAGCGGGTGAGGGAGACAGAGAGGGTGAGGGAGACAGAGAGGGTGAGGGAGACAGAGGGGGTGAGGGTGAGGGAGACGGTGAGGGTGAGGGAGACAGAGAGGGTGAGGGTGAGGGAGACACACCCACCCACTGATACACACATACACACACTGATACACACACACATACACACACTGATATAGACACACAGATACACACACACACACACACACACACACACACACACACACATACACACACACACACACACAACTTGATACAACCACCAACTATCCACACACACCAATACACACAACACAACATATACACACACACAGATCAGCCACATATATCACACACAGGCAATATCCACTATACACACACCCACAGATTACACACACCACCAGATTGGACACGACACACACTGACACACACACAGGCTTACAACCTAGATCCCCACCACCCATGTACACACCCACACACTGAACACACATACACACCCACTGACACCACAAGATACACACCGACTGACACACACCCAACACACACACACACACATACACACACACCCACACACACACACCACACACACACCCACACACACCCAGCATCACCCACAACACACACCACACACACACACACACACGCCACACAACAACCACACACACTGACCACACAGATACAACACCCACTTACACACAGATACACATCCCCCTGACACACCCCCACTTAGACACAAACCCACCCACTGCCAACAACACCACAACACAGCCCCTACAACACCCCCCAATGAAAGCTACACCAGCTTACCCAGGGTCACCCCGACCCCCACTTTCCCACACACACACCCACCACACTTACAACAAACCCCGCCAGAATTACCCACTTACCCAACCCCACCGATACACACGACACACTCCCACCCACAGCGCCACAGGTTCCACTTTCACCCCCCGACTCGCCCCGCCCACATAGTACACACACACAAGCACACATATACACATCAACACCACTTCTACACACACACACACACACACCCATATACATACAATATCCACCCACGCACACACATATGACTTCCCATATACCCACATCTCACCCACAGCTCCACTTGATACAACACCACACACTTATACACACACCCACACACTTGATACACCAGCACACACACACTGACACACACCACAATACAAAAACACAACCCGATAACAACACACAGGCACACTACACAACAACACACAGATACACCTACCCACACACACAGTAATACAGATTACACACTACAAAGCCCACAGTACTGCACTCGACCCAGAACACCACACCACTGCTACACACACACACCAGACAAACCCACGGAGACACCACACTACACACTAACTACGAACAACTCATACACCACACACCCTAACACAACAGACCACACCCTATAACACACACAGGTGCACCACATACACGACACATCACACACCACCACACACAAACACACCACACCTGACACACATAGCCAACCCACAACACGATACCACCACATGACACCCAAAGAACCGACGACACCGAAAACACACACACGAAACGATAAAACAACACGCCCCCACACACCCCACCCACTTGGACAACCCCCCCACACCCCGTACACACACCCACACCCAGGCAATAGGCCCCACGAGACACACACACCACACATCACACACACACACACACACACACACACACCACACACACACCCAACACTAACACACACACACACACACCACACACCCACCACACACACACAACACACACACACACACAACACACAACACACACACAAACACACACACACAAACACACACAACACACACACATACTACACAACACACACACACAGAGATACACACACAGAGATACACACACATACACACATACACACCCACACACACACACAGATACACAAACACACAGATACCACACAGATCACACACACACAGATACTGCAACATACACACAGATACACCCCACACACTGATACCACACACACTGATACACACACACACCACCCACACTGATACACACCCACCCACTGATACACACACACACACCGATACACACACACTGATACACACACAACACACTGATACACCCACACACACACACACCACACACTGATACAGACAGATACACACACACACAACCACAACCACACACACAAACACACACACACACCACACACACACACACACAACACACACACACACACACACCACACACACACAACACACACAAACACTTATACTCACAACACCACACAAACACACCTCACATACACACAATCACACTCCTATACACACACACACACTTGATACACACATCATCACCACTATACACACACCCACTGATACACACACACACACCTGAACCAACCAAACACACTGATACACACACACACACTTATACACACACACACTGACACACACACACACTGAAC
>WSYH01004284.1:28617-55123 GCA_036426205.1 Ascaphus truei
ACACACACACTGACACACTGATATACACACACTGATACACACACACACTGATACACTGATACACACACATACTGATACACACACACACACACACACAGATACACACACACACACTGATACACACACACACACTGATACACACACACTGATACACACACTGACACACTGATACACACACACTGATACACACACACTGATACACCCCACCTCCCCCTGCACCACCCGCAAGCCCCTGCACCGCCCGCCATTGACCGTGCAGCCACCACTGCCTACCCCCGAGCCCATCTCCCGCACCAAGGGGACGGAGGGAAGTGAACGCCAGGAGAGACAAAGGTGGGTGCGTCGGGGGACAAAGGTGGGAGCGCCGGGGGGCAAAGGTGGGAGCACCGGGGGGCAAAGGTGGGAGCGCCGGGGGACTAAGGTGGGAGCACCGGGGGACAAAGGTGGGAGCAGCGGGGGGCAAAGGTGGGAGCGGCGGGGGGCAAAGGTACAAAGTGGTACCAAGGCAGGCGAAACCCCGCTACCACCTCCTTTTACCCCCCTGGCTGGGACCCGGGACAGAAGGGGGACACTCACCGCGCAGCCGACATAGGAGCCAGGAGCGGGAAGGCAGACACACTCACGTGTGCTCTGCACAAACGGAAGCCCAGTCCCCGGCTTCCTCTGACTTGCCTGCGACCAATCCCCTGCGGGCCGGCCGGCATTCTAAGTCCCGCCCCCGGCATTCTCCTTCATTCAATCCCCCTGAAGCATTCATGCATTCATACACACACATAGAAAATACTTACCGGCCGCTGCATTCTCCTCACCGCCGCTTCCCCGCAATACCAGGACCAGGGACAAAAACTGGGACATTTTTTTCTGTCCTGTCCTGGCAAAATCGGGACAAATGGTCACCCTAGGCACAGGGTCCTTACCTAAGGGCCTGTCCCTGTGACCACCCACCCTCACAAGTGGGGAGTCAGGGCCTCAACTCTAGCCTGGGGATTTCTGGCCTAGGGCGGAAGCTCGTAGCTCTCTGCCCCCTTCTTTCCCCCTCTGTCTCATAAGTCTGACTGACTCATGTGCTTCACAGTCTGCTTCCTGACTCTGCACACAACATTGTATCCAATTCCCTGCTGCAGAGAATCTGCAAGTCTCAGTGGCTGGCTGGCTGCAGGTGACAGGGATCATAGTGCATTCCCCAGAGGCTGCTGGGAGATGTAGTTCACTCAGGACCTCTTTCCTATGGAAACCGCATGCGCGATCTCTACTGCGCCTGTGCGAAGCTGTAATGGCTGCCGCAATGCTTAACTGTGCCTGCGCAACCTCCCAGAGCTCCTGCACACTTGTAATGGCCACCGCTACCCTTGCCAACCTCAGCGCATTGCGTGAACCTTGCGCCAACCACAACATGGCCGCCGCGGCTATCTGCATGCGCGAGCATCAGGATCCCGATGGTGCCGGCCCAGATGGTGGCGCCAACCGGGAGAAGTCGCCGTCCCCTTCCCCCACTGCCACAGGGGTAAGACAGGGGGCAAAGGAAGATCAGGGGAACCGGGGGTGACCCCCTGTAACAGGGGAGTAATCCCTGTTCAAGTAATGCGCCTTTAATCTAGCAGTGTGGTGGTTAACTGCTGCCTGATCTAGTTTGCTTACAAAAGCCTGTCTGTTGAGACAGGAAGTGACTCCTTAGCTCTGAATGAGAGCTGACCTTTGGAGAGACAGAGGAGTGTTCTTGAGACTCCCAGGATAGACTGACCAAGAGAACACACATCTCTGGAGCTGACCGGTCTTGAGCTCTGCCCAGCATAGCTGATTGCAAGACACCAAATAAGACTTCTAAACCTGGATGCTGATATTTTTTGTGCACGCACGGGTGGTTTGCAGTTTGTGGTTTCCAATCTTCAGCAGCAGCAGCAGATGCACCGCCGTTTTCCCTGTACTCACTTATTTCATGCTATATGTTTGGGGCTGGGAGAAATACTTAACTAACGGAGATGTGAATTAATTGCATAGTATTTCACTAGAAATACTCCCAAGTGAATAGAAGCTTTGTCCCCCCCCCCCGTGTTGGAGGATTTTCCTGATGAAAAAGGAAAAGGCACAAGTAAAGCCTATATAATTTCACCTTATAAAAGCCTCCAATTGTGTACCTCTGTGAACGTCCGTCTACACCCCCTTACACATGTAATGCCTGAATTATCAAGTTTCATGTACGTGCAATACTCACCCACTCTGCAATTAGCACATTATATTTTCAAATACACTGTGAGTTGTGCGCTGTTTTTTTTTTTTTCATTTTTTTTTTCATTTCTACCTGCGTAACGTGAACCTGGACATTTAAACTTGCAGGAGATACCAGCACCCCCTAAGGAGGCCGGTAACTCAGGAAGCAGGGAGTCCCCAGACCTGAGATTAATGCAGTTCCGGTCCGGAATCCCACTGCTTCAATTATTTGTTATTAAAATGTAAATATTTCAATCGCCTGTAAGAGCTATGAAGGGAGATGCCGTTTCTCTCAGTGCAGCTCTTACAGATTGGAGGGAAATCACACGGTAAGATCTCTGAATAAGCAAATGCAAATTTGGCAAGCGAAAAATCCTACTAAATACCGTTTTTACACAAATTTCATACCGTCCGGTAACATGCCAAACTGATCGTTATGGGAGTGATCTTATCGAAGCTATCTGAATAGGCACCTTAGTCTTGATACATCTGTACTTTTGGGAAACCACAACATTGAGTGGGAGGGGAGATGAGGATGTGTCCAGAAAAGGAAACCCCGAAGGATTTGTCAAAGTGAGAATATGATGTAAGGAGGGGGGAGGTTGGACATAACAGCACTGGGATCTAAGCAGCCATTTTGAGTCAGCATCCATCTTAGGTGCTTGATATTGTCTATTGTCTGTATGAAAGTTGGTTTGGAAGTTAGTTTAAAGACATTTTTATTCTTTCTGCTCCTGAAGTTTCAAATGATATTAAGCTGTTCAGCTATGCCACAAGACCTTGAAGAGGGGAGAAAAGCGCAAATGTTATGCAAATAAAATATAGATAACACGCGTCCCGCATTCCGAGGGAGGTGCCCATAAAGTCCCGTATGTAGAGGAAAAGTCATCGGCCCGTATAAGGAATATTAGCTGAGTCATTTCATTTCTAATATGAATCCCATAATAATGCTATTAACTCAATGTGCTCATATTCATATTTTGTTTATCTTATATGCTTATGTAGTGACGCACAAGCAACCTCGTTTAGGGGGCGTGGGCTTAGTATTTTGTGTATAAATAAGGCCTGTATGCCATCATGTCGTTGGGAGAGTATTATTTTGAAACTCTCCTCTGCGTGTGCACCGTACACTGCAATAAACTTATTTGTTATCCTGCAAAATAATCCTCAGGTGACTCTTATTTATTCACGCTTTTCACAGAGTGGAGGAGAACCAAGAGAGAATAGAGCCACGAAGTACAATGGAGACTGTAGAGTAGGAGAGACTGCTCAGCTCAACAGTATCAAAGCCAGCAGAACAGTTTGGTAAGATTTAGCAAACTCTGCCCCTCTTATTTTGCCTTGACGAAATCATTGGCAACTTTTGTTATAGTAGTCTCTGTGCAGTAGTTAGTGCAGAATCTAGATTGAAGTGTATCAATGAGGGAGTTAGAGGTGAGAAAGTGTATCATGTGGTTATGAACAAGAGAAGGAGAAGAAAGGGCGAAGCAATATGACTGGAAAAGTGGCACTAGGAGAGAGAAATGTACCTACTCCACCTTGTTTGTAACCAGATCTGGGGGTATAACTGAAGGAGTGGCTGATGTAGGGTCAATGGACGTTAGCTATGTGTCTCAGTGATGACCATAAGGTTGTATTGAGTTGAAAACAACAGTGGTTAGTTTGTTGCGCACACTTTACATTTCACAGTGAGCAAAGGGAGATATGGACTGGATATGATTGAAGAGGTTGGCAGTGTGAGGAACAAAGGAAATTCTGGGACTGATGGGATAGGATTGGTACAATATATGTGTTGGTCCATGGTTGGGGGATTTGCCATCACACGAGATGCAGAAAAAAAAATAAAGGAAAAGGTAGTAGGAGAGGAGTTTATAAAAGAATGTGGGTGGAAAGGCATGGCAGATGAGAAGATACAATGTATGGCTGTACAAAGGGTCACATTGCAACAGAAAGGCATATTGAAACATTAAACATTGTAATGGTGGGGGGTAGGGAAGGGGTAAAGGAATGGAGAACGATGGGCTGGTCCTTCGCTCACGGCGTGCATATCTTTGGGGGATCTTCTCTCAGGGCTACCGTCAGTGGCAAGTTCATGGTATATATTAGGACAGAGGTAGGCTTCAGATGGTATCAACTGAACTATGAAACTAACTCAGAATTAGATCAAATATGACCTTTTTTTTCTTTAGTTAAAATTCCTAATTAATAATTCTATCCTATAATCTCAATTCCTACAATGAAAATCTCTCAATTTCAAATATGGGCAATATTAGTTCCCATTCATAAAAATGCAAGAAAGGACATTTCTAAAGGTAAATGGCATAGATAGCCAAAAAGTCATTTTCGCCATGAGACTCCTTTATTATCAATATATCTTTTATATGGCGCCAACATATTGCGCTGCATCATACAATGTGGAGGTAAGGACAAGAAGAAAACATAAAATACAAAAAGCTTAATACATAATGAAATAATCGGTAAAAAGGTCCCTGCCTTGGGAAGCTTACAATCTACAGTAAAAGGAACGGGAGTGTGACACAGGGATAAAGTAGGTAGAGGTATAAGGCCACTCCATGTTAAATTAATGCCCTATCTCCTTATACATACTGTATACCATTGTAGTAGTAAACTTATTCAACTAATGGTTACATTTATATAAGAAATATACGTGAAAAATTATACAACTAAAAAAAGAACATTGGCATACATAGTTACATACTGTAGTTACATAGTTACATAGTAGATGAGGTTGAAAAAAGACTGCCGTCCATCAAGTTCAACCTATACTAAATTTAGACAACAGATACTTTATCATATATCTATACTTATTGATCCAGATAAAGGCAAACAAATAAACCCCATTAAGGGGAAAAATTAATTCCTTCCTCACTCCAAGAATTGGCAATCGTATTAATCCCTGGATCAACATCCTTCCCATGTATACTTATTTGGTATATCCATGTATACCTTTCCCATCTAAAAAGATGTCCAACCTTTTTTTGAACAAATCTGTTGTATCTGCCATCACAGTCTCCATGGGTAATGAATTCCACATTTTAACTGCCCTTACTGTAAAGAACCCTTTCCTTTGTTGCTGGTGAAATTTCCTTTCCTCCAACCTTAAGGGATGGCCCCGAGTCCTTTGTACTGCCCGTGGGATGAATAGTTCTTTTGAAAGCTCCTTGTATTGTCCCTGAATATATTTGTATATAGCTATCATATCCCCTCTTAGACGCCTCTTTTCTAATGTAAATAAATCTAATTTAGCTAGCCTCTCCTCATAAGTTAGAATGTCCATCCCCTTTATTAATTTGGTGGCTCTTCTCTGCACTCTCTCTAGTTCCATAATGTCTTTTCTTAGGATTGGTGCCCAAAATTGTACACCATATTCAAGGTGTGGTCATACTAATGCTTTGTAAAGGGGCATAATTATGTTTACTTCCCTTCCATTCATTGCCCGTTTGATGCAAGATAAGATCTTTTTTGCCTTTGCATCTACTGCATGACATTGGGCACTATTGCTAAGCCTGCTGTCTACAAGCACTCCTAAATCCTTCTCCATCAAGGATTCCCCCAATATATCTCCATTTAATTTGTAAATCGCCTTTTTATTCTTGTATCCCAAATGCATAACCTTACATTTATCTGTATTAAACCTCATCTGCCATTTACCTGCCCACGTTTCCAGTCTCTCCAAGTCCTTCTGAAGAGAAATTACATCCTGCTCTGATTCTATTACCTTAAATAATTTAGTATCATCAGCAAAGATGGAGACTTTGCTCTCGATCTCAACTTCAAGGTCATTAATAAACAAGTTAAAAAGCAGGGGTCCCAGTACCGATCCCTGAGGTACTCCACTCACGACTTTAGCCCAACCTGAAAAAGTTCAATTTTGACCAACCCTCTGTTGTCTGTCTTTTAACCAGTTTTTCAATCCAGGTGCATATATTATGACTGAGTCCAACTTTCTTTTATTTTGTACACCACCTTTTGTGTGAAACCGTATCAAAATCTAAGTAGACCACATCAACTGCATTACCCTGGTCTAAATTCCTACTTACTCCTCAAAGAAACAAATAAGGTTAGTTTGGCAAGATCTTCCTTCATAAATCCATGCTGACTATTACTAATAATTTTGTTTTCCATTATGTATTCCTGAATATTATCTCCCGTATTAAACCTTCAAGTAGTTTCCTTACTATTGAAGTCAGGCTTACAGTCTGTAATTTCCCGTTGTGATCTAGCTCCCTTTTTAAATATAGGCACCACATCATGCTTTACGCCAATCTTGTGGTACTGAGCCTGTGGAAATGGAGTCCTTGAATATTAAATATAAGGTTTTGCTATTACTGAGCTTAACTCCTTAAGAACTCTTGGATGTATGCGCCATGGGCCAGGTGCCTTATTAACTTTAATTTTTTCAAGTCGCTTATGAACTTCTTCCTCAGTTAACCTATTGTTCATTAATATGAGGGTTGTGGCTTCCTCCTGTGGCACTACTATTGAACTTTATTCTTCCCTGGTAAACACAGAGGCAAAGAATGTGTTTATACCTCAGCTTTTTTCCTTATCTCCAATATCTGCCTACCCATCTAACACTGAAAGGGTCCTATATTTTCTTTCTCATTTTTTGTTATTAAGGTACTTATAATTTTTTAGGTTGACCTTACTTTCTATTGCAATCCTTTTTTCATTATCCATTTTGCTAATTTGATTGCCCTTTGTGCAATTTTTGTTACATTCCTTATAATTCTATACGATGTCTCTGTCCCTTCTGACTTAAAGAATCTAAACGCCTTCCTCTTCTTGTCCATTTCCTCCCCTACCTGTTTTATTAGCCACATTGGTTTTGACTTATTTCTTTTAAACTATACCCAAGGGTATACACTGATAAGTGTGCTTTTCTAACAATGTTTTAAAGACTGCCCATTTATCTCCTACATTTTTCCCTGCAAAAACATCATCCCATTGTATTACTACTAGATTAGACCTCAGTTTATTAAAATCTGCCTTTCCAAGGTTGAAGGTCTTTGTTGAACCCAAGTAATCTGTTTTTTGATAATGTATTTCAAATGAGACCATGTTATGATCACTGTTACACAAATGTTCCAGGACTTGAATATTTGTTATTACTTCTACATTGTTTGATATGACCAAATACAGAACTGCCCCTCTCCTGGTTGGTTCCTCAATAATTTGGGTCATATAATTGTCTTTAAGCACCCCCAAAAACCTGTTCCCTTTTGTTGTAACGCTAATCTCATTGCCCCAGTCTATGTCTGGATAATTAAAATCCCCCATTATGCAAACATGACCCAGTTTTGATGCCTTCTCCATTTGCAAAAGAATTTTAGCTTCCTCAATCACACAGATATTTGGTGGTTTATAGCATATTCCCACATTCCTGTCTTAACCCCTGCTAGTCAGGCCTATAAGTCCCCCACTGTAAATCCCTGCACTCCCCAGGTCAGTGTTTCTTCCCTAGAGCCAGAGAATGAACCCTGTTTGCCCTCTCTTTCTAACCCAGAATTTCTAAGCTCTGTCCCCGAGGTCATTTCTGTTTTAACCCCTGCTAGTCTGCTCTGTGAGGTCCCCATTGTTAACCCTTGTATTCCACAGACTAATGTTAGGTCCCTAGGGCAAGAAGCTGAACCCCCTATGACCCCACTTTCAGAGGCTAGCTTCTCTTTTTCTGATTCTCAGGCACAGCCTGACTTAACCCTTGAGATTTTTTCTGTATTAACCCCAGCGGGTCAGCCCTATGAGCCCCCCTTGGTAAATCCCTGTAGTCCTCCAGTTAAGGACACCTCCTTGGCCTCAGAGGAAGAAGCCCTTACATCCCCAATTTCGGAGACAAATCTCCCTTCTGCCAGGTACTATCTGCCTTAACCCCTGTAAATCCTTGCTGCCCTCTGGCTAATGTGTCCTTCTTTGCATCAGAGAATGAACCCCCACGTCTCACAGCAGGGGTTGCACTGAATGACTTCCATAACGTTCAAGTTGCTGTGTCTTTGGATACTCCTTACTATAAGTCCCCTGGCTCAGCTAAAATTCTCGGGACTGCGCCCCCTGAGCCTTTGGCAATAATACTGGCTCCAGTTAAAAGTATTCAGGAACCGTTTGTTTCCCTAAATCTGTTCGCAGAATCCCCACTCCTAGGTATTTCGCTGACCCAGTCTGTCACTCAGAGAGCTGATATCTCTGCTTCTGAGCATAGACCCCTTTTCTTGGAATCTATAGTCATTTCTGATGTCCCAGACACTCCTTCCCAAATACCCACTTCAGAGACCAGTACAGTTGTGGTTGCACCCCTTGTACTGTTTGTGTTCTCTTCTCAAATCCTAGGGTTAAAAGCGAACAGTGCACATTATGCCCCTTCCCTAATGACCCCTTCAGAGACCAGCACAGTTGTGGTTGCCCTCTTGTACTGTCTGTGTTCTCCTCTTCTCAAATCCTAGGGTTAAAGGTGAACAGTGCACATTATGCCCCTTTCCAAGTGATCCCTTCTGAGATCAGCTGTTGCTCCCTTAGTACAATTACAGTCAGGTCCCTCCTTTTTGAAGGATCAGGTTTTCAAATTTAAAACTCCCTTTATCCCTGATTTTGTAAACCTGCAGTCCCCTCTCACTGTAGTTAAAAGTTCGCCAGCAGCAGCTGAGTTAAGCTCTGCCGCTACTAAATATTCTATTGTAGAAACAACCTTCCCTTGCTCACTTCCGTTTGTCCTATCTGTTATGCCTGTACCCAATGTTTTTCCTCCTCTGTCTCAGAGTGTTGCTATTCCTGTCCTTGACTCTAAGTCTGTCTCCTTGGAACCGGTGACAGCTATTAGCCCCCCTTCTACGGCCCCTCAGGCTATCACTTCAGAGTTCATCTTATCTGCCCCAGATCCCTTACTATGCTCTGAGTCTCCCCTTACGGCTTCTAGAGTCTCCCCAGCACTTCCTGTGTTAACCCTTGGCTTATCCCTGACTCCTGAGGTAGAGCCTGACTACCTGCTCTCCACCTCTGCGGTAGTCTGTGAGATGCCTTTACTAAAATTCCTATTTTGCAAGGTATTTCTCCTATTAAGTCTGTGATACCTGCAATTCCTTTAATTGGTTCCAAGACCCCTGTCATTGAGTTTCCCATGGAGTCTGATGCCCTCACTTGGGATTCTCAGGGACCCAATTCAGAAACAAGCACAATGTTCTCTGATCTTATTACAGTAGCTAGTTGAGTTCCTGCTGGTTCTCTATCACCCACTTCAGTGACAAGCAAGATGTCTCTTGTTTCTATTGGAAAGTCTACCACAGTTTCTTTCACGGATCATGCACAGCCTCCGGAATGATTAAAGATGACTTAAAGCTCCTCACGGCTGAGAATGGCCTTTTTTGTTCTAAGCCCCCTGTAACTCCACGCTTTGCCCTAAAGTCTGGGAGGTCCACACCGCTAATAATACTGTTTCACGTGACTTGCCCACAGTATTCAGAGTATCCGCTACTGACTGCATGTCTACTACCACGAACACAGGGGTATCGCACTTGGAACTTTCAGCAATACCCGCTGCGTCCCTTTTTTCGAAAGCTCCTGTGTACAAGATGGACTTATATTTCACTGTATTTTCCACAATACTTGGGGTATTTACTATTTACTGTACTGTTGCAAAACTAGGGTTACCTCTCAGGAAGGTGCCTGGAGCTACCGATGTTAAGAACCCTATGTTTAAAACAGTCAAATTCCGCATTGCTTCTCCCACAGTAACATGAGAGACCTCGGTATCTGGGACCTCCACTCCTAAGCCAAGCTCTAGTTCTCGGTTTTCTCTCTCTGTGTTGGGGGTACCCAGCTTCAACCTCAAGACTTCTATTTCTAAGGCTGATGCACCGCTTACCCGGCTTCCTGTTTTTTTGGATAATTTCTGTTTTCTCCCCCCTAAAACAGACTCCTTACTCACAGGTCTCTGTGCGGTGCCTAAGGTGCCCTTTCAGGATGGCATTTGGCCTCCCCCCAAAAACGAAGACACCCTTACTGGACTTTGTCGCTTTACCTGAAGCGTCCATCCCTGTTCTCTACGGGTCCACTATGGGTATAGACATGCTGTCCCCTACTGTTCCCTTGACGCTTACTATGCCCTTCGCCAAGGCCATAACTTCAGATTTGATTCTCTCTAAAGATCACAGACCAAAGGAGGCGGACCCTTCTTCAACTACCAGTACCACGACCAAGAATTGCTACAGACTCTCTCGAATTGCGTGGGATAGCAACCCTGCTTTGTATCAAAAGTACCGCGTCAATAGTTTGCAGTGAACCCTCCCTCCCTATTCCCTCGCTAATCACCACCCGGAATTCCTTGGAAGCTAAAGACTCTCGCAACTTCCTTCGTGCTGATTCCACCAAAGCCATTGCCTTCTCTGAAGGTCCCTCTGCCATTTATGTCCGTCAATCGGTGTCCTGTGTCCCGTACTCTTGGGCTATTACTATGCACTGGACACCTGGCTGCTGCCCTTCTGATGTCCCTATTCTGGAGTCCCCTGGTCCCATTGCCCATGTACCAAGAACCACAGTGCCACCGCTGTCCTTTGCGGCACTCGCCAATGTACATCTGGATTTTGGACCTAATTCTCGCCTGAGACACTTCAGGAACAACTCAATGTCTCCCAGACCTATGGATGGTCCTGTCCACCCAGGCTTCTCACCCAGAGGTGGGGGTACTGTAAGGAATCCCAACAAACCGTGGGCTTTCAATGCCACCTCTCATCTAAGGAGGTTTAGAAACAACTCCATGTCCCCCTAATCTGTGATTGACCCTGTGAGTCCGGAGGTCTCACCTGAAGGGGGGGGTACTGTAAGGAATCCACTCCTGGCTTTGACTATAGCCTTGCAGACCTCTGCAGTTGCAAGCTTCCTCTGGCAATCAAGGGCACATGTGCTGCCTTTCATTGCAGCTTCTGCCCTGTGCCCTATCATTGGAGGAATGCTCCCACACCCTTCCCCTGTGATTGGATCTCCGCCCTTTATAGGTTGGTCTTTGGCTCTGAATCAGAGCCGAGCATAATTCCTAACCTGCACGTTACTGTCTCTGCCACAAGCCACCCTGTCTTGTCTGCTGTTGTACTAACCTCCCTAGTTCTCATCCCTAGTTCCTGCTTCCTGAGGCCTGCTGCTAGTTCCATGCAGGGGCCAGTTCCTGACTCCTGTGCTGAAGCGTTGTTTCCTGAGGCTTTCTGCTAGTTCCATGCAGACGCCCGTTCCTGACTTCTGTGCTGAAGCGTTGGTTTTCCCGACGCTGCCCCGCGGTGTACTTCGGCCAGCCTGCTGTCTCCCCCTGCTGAGACCGGCGTCATGGGCCGAGGCCGCTCCTCGCGCAGAGGTCACTCCCGCGCTCACGCTCCTAAGATGGAACGGGAAACTCCTGACTACCTGTTGCCGAACTCTTGCTTGAATAACGACGATCCTGCCTTCTCCAATCCTGACCCTGCTATGTACAACTACGAACTGCGCACTCCGGATCAGTCTGCGCAGACTAAGGTCGGTGATTATATAACCCCACCTCAGCTCCGCGGTCCGGTCCCGGTTTGTGGCGAGCACAATCGTAACACTCAAAACTTGAAATGATTTGGGAACCCTGGTTCAAGAGAAATGGTGGATCCGGTCCAGACAGATCTTCACTTACTTTATAACATACAGCTGCGCCAGCCTTTATTCTAAAGCGACCGAAGCCAAGCCGCTCTGATAACTGTGGCCAGACACGCTCTGTTTTCTTTTTTTCCCGTGTGGTTTTCGCTATCTTACCGTTTGTTTTTTTAGCGTTGTATGCAATACTGCAATACCTACTAGAAACTCAGGTGGGCGATCGCAAGCTGTTGTCTTAAAAGTCTAATAGCAATTCAACCTACAGGACAGACGTACATTTCTGCAAGTCTGTGTGTGCGCGCGCAGTAATTGTAAATTTGAAGATCTATATTTGAAGCAGAGATTAATTAAAGTTCCGAGTTCATACTGTATACAGTAGTATGAGGCTCCTTAGGGAAAAGAAGTACAGTATTACAAAAATAAAATGTCGCATCTTCCGAATATAAAATTATCACATTTCTATATGTATTATTTATTAATCAATACTTTTGCTAGGCTTGCTCTTCTTTTCATACTGTTTTTTTTTTTTTTTTTTTATAACTTTGGTTTTATTGAGTTTTTCAATTACAGAATACATATACAACTGATATAACTTTATGCTTATTACAAAGTCTTTTTGTTGTATTTTAACATATATCCAGATCATGCATTGTGGAATAGGGAAACTTAGGGAAAGCGGGAGGGAGGATGGACGGAATGGTGGGGGGGGGGGTCAGGGGGGGGGGGGGGTGTGAGGTGCGGAGCCGTTACCCGAGGGTCTAAAAGTATCTGGGAATCAGTAACTAGAGAAGATCCGGTCTGATCCTCTGACCGTCTTGCCTGGCAGGGGTCTTAGGGTATCCCTGGTCTCATCAAGAGTATTCCTGTACTCTTGTCTCTCGTGCTCCCGTTCAAGCCTTTATCAAGGGAAAACGCACCCCTATAAATCACAGCAGGATGGTATCTTTTTCCACCTCCCGGGATGTCCGTTGGGCAGCCAAGGCGTCCAGGTTTTTAGTTAGATAAATTCGCCAGTGTCATGACCAGAACTGTCAATTCTCCATCTGGCACACGAACCAAATTCTGTTCCGAATTTGGCAATGAAGGATGTCGGGGAGTTCCACAAGTGCTGCAATCTCGCACCGAGTTGCAGTGTGCGAAATAGGCAACCAGTTTATTACTTTCTTTAGTCCCTCCCGGAGTCGGCTCGATTAATAGAAAACCGCCATGCTCAGTGGAATTAAGGACAAAGATCCTCTTGACAATCTCTAAGTTTTCGCCAAAGCGGTCTGATTTCTCGGGCAGGACCACAGCATGTGTAACAGATCAGCGTACCGCAATGTCTAGGGCAGGGGAGAGTACCTGGAACAAATTTAGATAATTCTGGGGAGTGTGATACCAGGCATTCGGACTTTATATGCGTTTTCCCTTAATGATCGTGCAAGAAGAGCTCTAGATGAAGCCATAATATTAGCCCAGTCCCGCCTTAGTTCACCTAAATCTTTCTCCCATGCTCATGTACATCAGTTTGCATCAGTCTTAGCCACCTGAAACGATCACCTCCTTGTACAAACAGCGATGGGTCCCTGGTATCCGTCTAATAGACAGAGCTTTTCAAATATGGTAGTGGGGGACGAGGGGGAAACATTTATGTAGAATGCTCGGAGGGAGGAGAATTAAAATATCTCCGAGGGGGGGAGTTGATCCTCTCGAATTGCGCGGCAAAGGGCTAATCTTTCCTCACCTCTCTAAATCTCGAACGCCTATAAACCTATATGCTTCCACAATGTAAATCCTTCTGTTACAGGCCCGGAGCACAAGTCTGGGTTGCCACACATAGCGGGGGAATAAGAGCAATGGGCGGGAGCCTTCGTTCGTCAGTGACACACAGCAAATTATGGACTCCCAAGATAGCCAGTGAGAGTTAGGTCAGATTGCCCAGCGGCCTGTTCATCGGCTCAAGGCTGTTTTGGGTAACAAGAGTCATGCTTTTCACTCTATTGGAGAGCAGCTTCATTTCCAATGCACCAATCGTTTCGAATCCGGGTCCCTGTCGGTGCACATTGGGAGGGAAACATTTGGCAATTTGAATGTGCGGCGGATGCTTGCTGTAGGGAAGAACGAGATACAACACAATGCTGTCAAATTCCGTGACGCAAGGCCACCCACCATTGTTGTTTTTAAGAATACATGCCTCTTCGCTCGTCTGTTTCCTCCTCCAATATGGAATTTAGAGATAGCAGATGGGATGAGTGAAGCGTAGTACGTCAGCAAGTTGAAACGGGGGTTAGCGTAGCTGGAAAACGATAACAGAATGAGTGGGAGAGGGATTCACTATAAGTCTGAATCCGGTCCGATCAGGAGATCCTAAAGGATGACCATTTCTGAGCTCATCCTTACGATCTCGGATCAGGTATGGGGAAGGAAATTTGCTGATATAATTTTGTACTATTGGGGGAGATGATACCCCCAGGTACTTCACCCCTTGTGGGCCAATTTAATAAAATTGAATTAATCTGTATCAATTTTTTAATCTCAGTCGGGAGGATTATAGGCTTATATTCAGGGCTGCGACTTAGATTGGGTGATCTTACAAGCCAGATATGTCGTGAAATTCATAACACGTTGATAGGCTTCGGGCGGGATGTAAGCGGCTGAGAGAGATCGTTAAACAAGACGTTCATCCGCGAAAGCGCTATCTTGTGCGTCTGCGATCCTACCTCAATTCCCGAACGTCCGAGGATAGTCTATTTGAGCTGTGCTAGGGGTTCTATGCACCATTGCGAAAATAGGGGGGTAAGGGACCCCTTGGTCTCGTGCCGCTTTCTAATTTTGAAAACTTCGAAGGGAATCCCTGGTGGACTACTTCTGCTGAGGCCCTTGATTTATTTTATAGGACAGGTGGATGAACTGATCACCCGAGCCCCAGCCCAAAAACTCTCCAAGGCGTGGCCTCAGATTCTGGCCAAGTCAATCCTGTCTCGAAAAGCTTTTTTTTTCGGCATCCCAGACTCAAACATAACTGGGATCTACGTTTTGTATGGCTATATCATCAGATCAAGGATCAGTCGGGGTTATTCAGAAGCTTGGCGACCTTTAGGAACCCGACTTGATCTCGGATGTATGAGTCGGGCAGGATATGACTTAAGCTATTGGCCAGCCAATGTAGGCGTAGATTGATTCAGATTTATAAGCGAAATGGGCCTGTGAGCTCGAAAATTAAGGGTATTTTCCCAGGCTTAGAATGACGGAGATAGCAGCTTGAGCATCTGTTCCGGGAACTCCGCTCCCTCGAGCACTGCATTGAACATTCAAAGGAGATGGGGCCCCAGAATCTCAATGTACTTTTTATAATAAAGATTAGAGAACCCATCGGGTCCTGGTGCTTTCGAGGGTTTGAGGTTCTGAATAACCTGGGTAAGTTCCTCGATAGTGAAATCTGCCCCTAAAACTTCCCTCTCCGAACCAGTCAATCTTGGTAGGTTTGAGCCCTTCAAGAAGTCCCTCATGACTCTTTTGAGCTGCCGCGGCTGTAGATGGGTATCCTTTATGTGGCAAGGGTACTTATACACCGTTTGTAATGTGTCCAGGTACAATTGAATAAGTCCTATCTTCTTAATTGACCGTCATCCGTGAGCTACCTATTCTCTGTTTATTCCCCCATGACTATTATATTTCCTTTGAATTTCTGACTGTATCCCCACCCTCCTACCCCTCTTCTGTATTTATGTACGGTTTGTCCCTATAACAGTTTTTGGGGTGTTCCTATTTTATTTTGCTGTACCCCTAAAAGTTTTAAGAAAGTTTGAGAGTATATAAAAAAAAAATTTTTTTTATACCTTTGAAAATATTTTGTTTTAAATACATTCAGACTTAACGCTGTACATTTTAATTTGACATTATGTTTCTTCACTCTGGAAAATCAGAAAATACAGGACAAACATCTCTGAACATTTGTCAGTTGCCGTCGGTTTAGAATACACAGAAAGAGGTTCGTTTCCAGCAGAAGAAAAAGCAATTTTGTTAATTCTGTTTTCCAAGGCAAACTTCCTCACTTTAACTTCATATAAAATGAGTCATATAAAGAAACTTTATAAGTGTGAGGTATATCCCACTTCTGTAAAAACATTACAAAGCAAACAAAGTTTTCTCAGTTTATTTAAGATGCTTTTGTTGCAAGGTGAGCTCCAGAGAAACCACTTATGTGTGAAGTATTCAGAACAAAATGTGAGACAATAACACCTTGTAATTCATTACAGCTGTGTTATATTTACATAAAAAGGGCTTAGCTGTGTAGGAATTTGCTGATTAATTTATTTTTAATGGGAGCGAAGTATACCAGTATCAAAATAAACTTCGCTGTGTGTATCTTGCTGCTTCTATTATATATGGAAAAAATCATGGTAGACACCGGGCTTAGTTTTTTTCATATAGAAATAGTAATTGAAACTCTAAAGGTTAATATCCAACTTCCCTTTTTCGTGTGTTATTCAACACAGTATGTTGGTAAATATACAGAGATTAAATAAAAATCAGCATGTTGAGATGCCTGAACATCAATTAAAATCAGAGCTCCTTTTTTGCCACGTGTGATATATGCTCAATTTGCAATGCTTGTCGCTTCAAATTGACTTCTTCCAGAAGAATAATCAGAGTCTAAATTATGCTTACATACAGGAAAAAGTCTATGTATTTGCCAAGAAAATAAACCAGTTTGGGGACCTGTCTGTAGACAACACACAGATGTACTTTTCTTTGCTGTACCTTATGCAGTGGAGGACTTTTGTAACTTTATTTTAACCACAAAGGTGGGATATATATCACCGTAAAAAAAAAGTTAAAAATGATGTTTGTCCGGACGCGCTGCTCCATTTTCTATGTGCATAAAACATGTTTCTTACATTTGACGCAAGTTGTTAGCCAAATTGCTTACATCCCCCATCCAGACCTGTCTAATCTTTTTGCCGTACATACAAGATTAATAAAATGTGTTGCTCCGGAGATGCAGTGTTTGATACATCGCATTGTAATTTGTGATAATGGAAATTTTCCCTAATGCCTCCTATTTACACTGCCCAAATCGCAAGCTGACGCACACGGCTCAAGACTTGGAGCAAAGAACTTGATAGATTGACGCAGAGATACGCAAGATGGAAATTATGCAATTTGGGTTAATTTTATTTAGAATGGGGGGGAGGGGGGGAGCTCAAATGAACATGTGCTCAATTCCATCATTAACCCGAATCCTGCTGCAGCCCATTGTATGATGTGAAAATAGATTGAATTAGGTGGGTTTGGGAGACCTTTGGAACACATGCTGGTACACTTATGAGTTCTTTGTATTGGATGTACAGTACCGACACACTTTATCCGAGTGTGGTCGGTACCGCAAGCCGGGAAATCTCCCGGCTTGCTAGTGGCCGCCCCTCGGCGTGCCGCGCGTCATAGACGCGCGGTCACGCGTCATTGGGAGCGTGCGCCCCCTGCACGCGCGTCCAGGGGCTCCCCGAGGGAGCCCTGGTGTCCCGCGATCGCGGGACAGCGGCAGGGGGTTCCGGGGGACCCGGCGGACCCGGCAGCGGTAGGGAGAGCGCCCTGATCGGAGGGCGCTCTTCCGCTGCTTCGGCGCGCGCCCGTCACTCTCGGGCGCGCGCCAGGCTACTGCTGCGGCAGAGAACGGGCAAATGCTCGAATAAACTCTGCCGCAGCAGTATCTGGAAAAGGTTTCCTTTTTGTGTCTGAAGGAGTGGCTCACTGAGTAAAGACACATACTCAGAAAACAATGCCACTGGTTAATTTAAAATAGGGAAACATGGTTCAACTCCTTTTGTCAGCTCCTTGTGACCTTGGGCAAGTCACTTTATCTCCATGTGCATCAGGAACCAAAATTAGACTCTGTTTTCAATGCACAGACACGTCCCTTCGCAACAAGAAGATTGTATGTATGTATGTATGTATGTATGTCTTTATATAGCACCATTAATGTGCACAGCGCTTCACAGCAGTAATATGTGACAATCATATAAATAACATAAAGGGGAGAAGTGCTTCAGACATAAAAGTAACATTTAGGAAAAGGAGTCCCTGCTCCGAAGAGCTTACAATCTAATTGTGTTGGTATGAAGAAAATACAGCGACAGTAGGAGGGCGTTCTGGTAAGTGTGTCTGCAAGGAGCAAAGGTTAATGTATGATGTGTTATTCATCAGCCATGGAGCTACTCATATGCTTCCTTAAGCAGGTGTGTCTTAAAGGTGGATTGAGAGGGTGCTAGTCGGATATTGAGGGGAAGGGCATTCCAGAGATGTTGGGCAGTCAGAGAGAAGGGTTTAAGGCGGGAGGGGGCTTTAGATACAGAAGGGGTAGAGAGAAGACATCCTTGAGCAGAACGCAAGAGCCAGGATGGTGTATAGCGAGAAATTAGAGCAGAGATGTAAGGAGGAGCAGAAGAGTGTAAAGCTTTAAAAGTGAGGAGGAGAATTGAGTGTGTCTAAAGACATACAATTTTGCAAAGCTACAGCCCTGATCTGTACCTGTTTGATACTTTCTATAGCATCAACAATAAAATTGAGGGCGTGATCTAATAGGTTCCTAAGACTTGGTGCCCCAGCAATTGCCAAACCAATTGCTTCCATAGTCAACTCTATCCTGTCTGCAGGCCATATCCCTAAGACCTGGAAAGTTGCCACAGTTGTCCAAATCTTAAAAAGTGGGGACAAAAACACTGTCTCAAACTAGAGGCCAATCTCACTTCTCCCAATTCTATCCAAAGTTATGGGAAAATGTGTCCACTCCCAATTAAGCGATTACTATAACAAGACAAATTTCCCTAGCCAATTCCAATCTGGCTTTCGCCCCAAACACTCTACCGTAACTACCCTGCTAAAAGTTTGCAATGAAATCCAGTGTGGAATGGAACGGGGTCAACTCACTGGTGCAGTATTCCTAGATTTTGCAAAGGCTTTTGATACTCTTGATCATGCTATCCTGCTTAACAAACTCCAGAGCTCTGGAATAGGGAAGCATGCTTTAAACTGGTTTCAGTTCTACCTATCAGGTAGATCCCAACATGTGTCCATCTCAGGCTCTAACTCCAACCCCCTGGATATCACCTGTGGTGTACCGCAAGGCTCTGTTCTGGGACCCCTACTCTTCTCAGTGTTCATCAATGACCTACCCACAGCTTGTAAGGAAGCCTCAATACACATGTGTGCAGATGACACAATCCTATATGCACACAGCCATAGCCTCTCTGACCTTCAATACATACTTCAGTCTGACTTTTTGAGACTCGAAAAATGGATTTCCCAAAACAAACTGTTTTTAAACACTGGCAAGACTGTAACAATGGTATTTGGGACCAAGACTACATTTTTAAAGCTTCCAGCGACTGAGCTCCAGATTAGAACCAACACTAACACCACCCTAACCCCTGTCACTAGTTTTAAATACCTGGGCATATGGTTTGACTCCCACTTAACATTCGGGATGCACATTGATACCCTGACAACTAAGACCTATCAAACTAGGTGTACTTTACAGGAACAAATCCTCCCTAAGTCTCCTGGTCTGAAAGCGTATCGCACAGCAGATGCTTATGTCAATTATAGACTATGGAGACATAGTATATGACTCGGCACCTCAAACCCACCTTAGCAAACTTGACACCCTCTACAATTCAGTTTGTCGTTTTGTTTTCCAATGCAACTATAACACACATCACTGCGAAATGCTCAAAGAACTAGATTGGTCATTACTCGAGTTTAGGCACAAAGTTCACCTTTCCTGTCTTGCCTTCAAATTCTTTATGGGCAAGCTACCCAGCTACCTGAACAAGCTCCTCACCCCTACCACAAGCAGCACCTATCATCTGAGATCAGACTCCAAAAGACTGTTCATGGTCCCAAGGCTCAACAAAGTATCCAGACGTTCCTCCTTCTCTTACCGTGCACCCCAAAACTGGAACAACCTACCAGAGACTCTCACATTCCCCACCAGTTTAAAATCTTTCAAATCTAAGGCTGTCACACATTTTAATCTGGTCTGTAACTGTTTCATACGCCCATAATATATATTATTTTTAACTGTGCATGCAATGTCTTGTATATAATGTATATCCTGCTCATTTATGTAACTGTATTTGTAACCATGGTGTTTCAAGGTGTTGTTGCCTGTGGACCCTCCCCTCGAGGCCCAATGCCCCCTACATGCTCTGAACACTGTTACTGGCCTATGTGATGTGCCCAGGCACTACCAGTGTTATAGAAACATAGAGCCCCTTTTACTGGTACATCAATTAAGGTAAGCTTGTGTGTACTATTGATTAGGGAGACAGGAGTCCAAAATAACTGATGATCTTTCCAATTTTCGCGATCATGACTGGCCCAGGGAATTCCTACATAGGGATACCTTACTCTTCACTCCTGGCTGTGGCGCCGTAGATCCAGCAGTCAGTTTGGTTAGTTGAATTGACATACTGCTGACATGTGGTCACAAACATGTTGGTCGACCAAAGGGCGGTTCCTGGACCTGGAATCACCATCTGTAACAGTAAAAAAAGAAAAGAAGGAAGCTTTAAACAATTGGTATAAACCTGTACGAGGGTTGGTATACAGGCCTATGATCACCATCCTTGAGTATTAAAAGGGTACTTCCTTGTCCTGCTGAAATTACATCCCCCTGCCTTTTCCTCTTGGTCTCAGATGGGTCCAGAACCCAAACCTTAGTTCCCTGTTGCAACTCGGGTCCCCTGAATCCACCTGTATGGCAATGGGAGCTGGGATGATTATCTTGACTGTACCAAGCACGGTGCCTGCCTCAATATATCGGTCTATATTTGTCCCAGTCAGCTGTATTTACCACTGATAAATGTTAATCACTATCATCACCTCAACCTGTTTCCCACTAACTTGCTTCAGTTAAGTATTCAAATTGAACTTTAGGATGACATCAAAGGGCAGTGGTCCCTGTATTCCGATGTCATATTCCCTGTGTAACATCAAGTTATTGCGTCATGAGTAATTCTAGGGTATGGAGTCTTATCACCCGGTGACGATTTCCCCAATGTTTCAACCTGTACTATGTGATGGGGGATCTCTCGGTGTCAAGGACTCCCTTCACCCTATCGTACAGGGTTGTTTTCCCTACAGGTAGGGTGTGTAGCAACAAGCGGGCCTGTGGGCACTTTTTCCCACCCTCTTAGGGTATGCAATGCTGTGAGTGCTTTCATCTTCAGCAACCCATTACTGCGTTCAATTAGACCAGCTACTTGTGGGTAAGGAATATTCATGGTCCATTGTACTCGACTGTCCTTTGCCCATGCCTGGACTATAGATCCAGCAAAGTGTGTACCATGATCTGATTGAATCTCTTTAGGGATCCCATAGGCCAGGGCCACCTGTTTCAGAGCTTTAAGAGTAGTTCCTTGGTAGGCTCATTTACTGCTGTAGGCCTTGATGACCCCAGAGAAAGTGTCCACGATGGTACAACAGTATTGTACTCCACCCAAATCTTTGTGTATGGGTCCAATATAGTAAATCTGCCATATTTGTCCTGGACCATCTCCACCTTTTAGGATCCCAGTAGTCTTGTCCCAATAGGCTATTTATTCATTTCTGAGCATCCTTCTCTCGCTGCTGTGACCAGGTACCAGGTAATTGGGAGCCCTCTGGCCATTGCCCATTCATATGAAGCTTTCCTCCCACGATGGCCAGCTCTTTCATGTGCCCAGCGGGCCAGATTATACATAACTGGATCTGTGGCTTTGGTGGGCTGGGCTTTAGTCAATTTATCAGCTTATTCATTGAATGATATAGTCCAGCCTCTGTCAATTATATGGGTCATTATGGGGTCTTCTCCCACCTGCTCCATAGTCCCAGTCAGCATCTAATGCAGGGGTGGGGAACATCCGGCCCACGGGCCGTGTAAGGCCCGCAAAATCATTTGGTCCAGCCCCCGGGAAGCAAACCTGCAAGAAGGGTTTAAAAAAAGAGTTGGTCTGTGAGTGGGTCTGAGAGTCTGTGAGTGGGTCTGAGAGTCTGAGAGAGAGTGGGTTTGAGAGAGAGTGGGTCTGAGAGAGAGTGGGTCTGAGAGAGTGGGTCTGAGAATCTGAGAGAGAGTGGGTCTGAGAGTCTGAGAGAGAGTGGGTGTGAGAGTCTGAGAGAGAGTGGGTCTGAGAGTGAGAGAGAGTGGGTCTGAGAGTCTGAGAGAAAGTGGGTCTGAGAGTCTGAGAGAGAGTGAGTTTGAGAGTCTGAGAGAGAGAGTCGGTCTGAGAGTCAGAGAGAGAGAGTCGGTCTGAGAGAGAGAGTGGGTCTGAGAGTCAGAGAGAGAGAGAGAGAGTCGGTCTGAGAGTCTGAGAGAGAGTGGGTCTGAGAGTGAGAGAGAGTGGGTCTGTGAGTGGGTTTAAGAGTCTGAGTGGGTCTGAGAGTCTATGAGTGGGTCTGAGAGTCTGAGAGAGTGGGTCTGAGAGAGAGTGGGTCTGAGAGTCTGAGAGAGAGTGAGTCTGAGAGCCTGAGAGAAAGAGAGTGCGTCTGAGAGAAAGAGAGTGGGTCTGAGAGTCTGAGAGTAAGAGAGTGGGTCTGAGAGAAAGAGAGTGGGTCTGAGAGTCTGAGAGAAAGAGAGTGGGTCTGAGAGAAAGAGAGTGGGTCTGAGAGAGAGAGTGGGTCTGAGAGTCTGATTTCCCTACCCCCTGCCCAATTTCTGTGTGTGTGTGTCTGTGGTGTTGTGTGTGTGTGTGTGTGTGGGTGTTTGAGGGTGTGTTGTGTGCTGTGTGTGGGTGTGTTTGTGTGTGTGTGTTGTTGTGTGGCTGCATGCGCGCGCACAGACCACAGTCATAGTCACCCACTACCCAAGAGTCAGTCAGCCACCCAAAGAGAAGCAGTTCCAGCCATCACATTAGTGGTGAGTTCATTAAATGTTTGACCAAATATAGCAGGCTAATTTTTAAGTTGATCATTTTGTATGGCCCTCGAATGATTTTATAAATATCAAAATGGCCCTTGGCAGAAAAAAGGTTCCCCACCCCTGATCTAATGCATCATCACTATAATGAAACACTTTACTGGACAGTGTTAGGGTAGCCAGGTCCCTGGCCACCATTGCATGACATATGGTGGGTCAGTGTAGATATCTTTGCTGGACCACCTGGAAGGGGTATTGTCGGCCTTCCAAGATAAAGGTGAATTGGTCCTGTGAATTGGCACATGTGTTTAGGCACCTCCAATCTCAGCCTGGACACCCTTTTATCTGTCCATAGGGGGAGGAAACCCTCACTTCCCCAACCGATAACCCCTGTGCAAAGATCAAATCAAGTGTATGACTGTGCTCATGTATTGGGCCATGCACAAATGGACAAAATCCCATGAATCCCATAGTATCCAAAAGATCCATAGCCTCAGCATGGTCTCGGTTATCAACCCACATATTGAGGTACCGCAGTATCACAGAGCGAGGAAACTCCAGTAATATGGAAGTGACCACATCCAACAGCTGAGACAGAAAATCACCTCTGTGTCCAGGTGGCTTATAGACTAGGTTGAAATACAAAGATTGATTGTCATGTATGACAGAGCTAATGGTCATATACTCAAAAGACTTAACCCTGGGCCCAGGGTGGGAGGTGCAGATAAAGTTGGATTGAAATATCACAGCTACTACTCCTCCTCCTTTCTCCTTACCCCTTAACCTCCCTAGAAACATGCAACACAGAGTACCCATCAGGGACTACACTGTACTGTATGTCACCTACAGGAATGTCAATACCAGCAGTTATCCAGGTCAATGTGATAAATACTAGATGTGAATGACCCAAGACAATCGTCTCACGCACCACCGGGGAACAGTGGACGAGTGACATAGCATTTATAAGCATGATCTCCAGAGCAGACTCTACAGAGTTACATAGTAGTTACATAGTTACATAGTAGATGAGGTTGAAAATAGACGTACGTCCATCAGTCCAACCTATGCTAAATTTAGACAACAGATACATTATCATATATCTATACTTACTTATTGATCCAGAGGAAGGCAAACAAAAAAACCCAGTCATATCATCCAAAGATATCTCATAAGGGGAAAAATAAATTCCTTCCTGACTCCAAGAATTGGCAATCAGATTAATCCATGGATCAACATCCTTCCCATGTATACTTATTTGGTATATTCCTGTATACTTTTCCTATCTAAAAAGATGTCCAACCTTTTTTTGAAAAAATCTATTGTATCTGCCATCACAGTCTCCATGGGTAATGAACTCCACATTTTAACTGCCCTTACTGTAAAGAAACTTTTCCTTTGTTGCTTGTGAAATCTCTTTTCCTCCAACCTTAAGGGATGGCCCGGGTCCTTTGTACTGCCCGTGGGATGAATAGTTCTTTTGAAAGCTCCTTGTATTGTCCTGAATATATTTGTATATAGTTATCATATCCCCTCTTAGACGCCTCTTTTCTAATGTAAATAAATCTAATTTAGCTAGCCTCTCCTCATAAGTTAGATTGTCCATCCCCTGTATTAATTTGGTAGCTCTTCTCTGCACTCTGTCTAGTTCCATAATGTCTTTTCTTAGGATTGGTGCCCAAAATTGTACTCCATATTCAAGGTGTGGTCTTACTAATGCTTTGTAAAGGGGCATAATTATGTTTACTTCCCTCCCATCCATTGCCCGTTTAATGCAAGATAAGATCTTGTTTGCCTTTGCATCTACTGCATGACTTTGGGCACTATTGCTAAGCCTGCTGTCTACAAGCACTCCTAAATCCTTCTCCATCAAGGATTCCCCCAATTTATCCCCATTTAATTTGTAATTCGCCATTTTATTCTTGCATCTCAAATGCATAACCTTATTTTATCTGTATTAAACCTCATCTGCCATTTACCTGGCCACATTTCCAGTCTCTCCAAGTCCTTCTGAAGAGAAATTACATCCTGCTCTGATTCTACTACCTTACAGAATTGAGTATCATCAGCAAAGATGGAGACTTTGCTCTCGAGCCCAACCTCAAGGTCATTAATAAACAAGTTAAAAAGCAAGGGTCCCAGTACCGATCCCTGAGGTACTCCACTCACGACTTTAGCCCAACCTGAAAAAGTTCCATTTATGACAACCCTCTGTTGTCTGTCCTTTAACCAGTTTTCAATCCAGGAGCATATATTATTACTGAGTCCAATTTTCTTTATTTTGTACACCAACCTCTTGTGTGAAACAGTATCAAAAGCCTTTGCAAAATCTAAGTAGACCCCATCAACTGCATTACCCTGGTCTAAATTCCAACTTACCTCCTCAAAGAAACAAATAAGGTTAGTTTGGCAAGATCTATCCTTCATAAATCCATGCTGACTATTACTAATAATTTTGTTTTCCATTAGGTATTCCTGAATATTATCCCGTATTAAACCTTCAAGTAGTTTCCCTACTATTGAAGTCAGGCTTACAGGTCTGTAATTTCCCTTTTTAAATATAGGCACCACATCTGCTTTCGCCAATCTTGTGGTACTGAGGCTGTTGAAATGGAGTCCTTGAATATTAAATATAATGGTTTTGCTATTACTGAGCTTAACTCCTTGAGAACTCTTGGATGTATGCCATCGGGGCCAGGTTAACCAATTGTTAATTAATATGGAGGTTGTGGCTTCCTCCTGCTGCAATACTATTGAACTTGATTCTTCCCTGGTAAACACAGAGGCAAAGAATTTGTTTAATACCTCAGCTTTTTCCATTTCTCCAATAATCTGCCTACCCAACTCACACTGAAAGGGTCCTATATTTTCTTTTCTAATTTTTTTGCTATTAAGGTACTTAAAGAACTTTTAGGGTTGACCTTACTTTCTATTGCAATCCTTTTTTCATTTTCCATTTTTAAGTGAGATATCCTTAGAGTGGGAAATGCAATGGAGTGAGCTTTTAACCATTTAAAAGTGGGAGTTGTGAGCTTCAAACTAGGGAGCAGGAGCCACCCCCAAAGTCAGCCATGACCAGCTGAACAAGAATTGTAAAACATACAGGACACCTACTAGCTTATATTGAACCCCCAAAATAATTACAACATATATATATATAAGCGTATAAGTGTCACAGAGAAGTGCTACTGAGCATAGCAATATATATATTTAAAACCAGAGACAATGGTTAAAAGCTCACTCCATTGCATTTCCCACTCTCAGGGGAACTTGCTTACAGGTTGATTGCGACAACTCTAATACTGTCAGGAATCGGCGTTCTCCTCGCTTCCCACACAGAGCACTCCCTCTCCGCAGGGAGCCCCTGGACACACAAAACAATCCTGCCTTACCGGCCTGCACGGCTCCTCGCCCCTGCCGCCGTCGCGGGATCACTCCCCTCGGCGATTCCTCTGCTCAGCGCCGGGCGCTGACACGCCCTCCTGCACGCACACCTACACGCACGCCAGCCCCAGACGTTATGTGCATGCATTCCCAGCTTACAGAGCTTACGTCTAACAGAGCACTTTTAACCACTGCTTCTGCAGTGAGGCGTCGCCCCCAAGCATCACACAGTTCCATGCAAATCAATGATTACACTCAGCTGGGCTGTAACACCTCCCTCCTATCAGGGAGGACTCCTTGCAGTCCTCCAGGCCTGCCCCCTTTTCCCATTGGCCTGCCCAGCTTTATTATGCCTGTGCTTCCCATCACTCATCGCTCGACATAGTTCTGTATGGAAGCATTTGACTACTCTCTCAGTGACTCCTC
>WSYH01004285.1:0-55106 GCA_036426205.1 Ascaphus truei
GTTGTGTGTGTGTGTGTGTGTGTGTGTGTGTGTGTGTATATAGATATATATGTTGTGTGTGTATGTATGTATATATGTATATGTGTGTATATAAGTGTGTGTGTGTATATGTAGCGGTATCAGTACCGTGTTAGCCGAGCTTTAATAATTAAAAAATGAATAGACAATGCCGTTCTGTGGCTAACTAAATGCTTTTATTTGTGCGAGCTTTCGAGATATACTGATCTCTTCTTCTGGCGAAGGGGTTTACTCAAATATATATCAACCCCGTTATAACGCGAATCCGCTTATAACGCGATGCGAGCGTGGCTCCCAATTTTCATATTTAGGAATACTTTACAACACGATTATTGGTGTCTTAAATACTTTATTGTACAATGCATACAATTGTACATTATTTCTAACGCGATCCGCTTATAGCGCGACGTGATTCTTTGGACCCCAAGCACAGCGTTATAAGGGGGTTGACCTGTCTAAGACATGCAAATGAATATACAGGAATATTTACAGTTGCTTTATGCTTTACTGTGGAGGGTTTTAGTCACTTTTTTTACCCACCATAACCTTAATATATATATATATATATTACTGTTTTCCGTTGCTGTCCGCAGGAGGGCTGTAATGGTAGATGCCTTTGAGGGGGGATTTTCTCTGGCAGCAGGGCAAGGAGGGTTTGGAATGGGGGCTGAGTGGAGGAGGGGGGGGGGGACTTCTGGCTGACCTCTGAACCCGGTCTGTGTTTCTGCCCTGGCCATATGTCCCCAACCAAGGGCCCCTTTATTTGCTGCACAGGTAACATGAGCCATTGGCATCAAAAGTCACCTTGTGTGTGTGTGTGGGGGGGGGGGGGGGAGTAGGGGAGGGGGGAAGCAAGGGCTCGGTATGAAGAGCCCTCCAGCACTGAACAGGTTAAAGACCAATTTACCAAAGTGCATTGGAGCAGCAATGATGTGAAAGCACTCTGTCATGTAACGTCTCCCATCATGCTATTCATATCTGTACCATTGCCACCCTTTGGTACAGGACATTCCTGTTTCTCATGCTTGTGACTCTTCCATGGGACCCTCAGACAGCCCCCCCCCCCCCCCGGCCCCCCAGTCACTAGCTCTGTAGCGCCCCCCCTGTATCGACTTTATTATTAGGTTATTTATAGCGCTCATGCCCTGCTGATAGAGGATGATGAACCCAGACATCGATAGAGGGATTCCCCTCGTCCCAGGAACTTACAATCTAAACGCTCTGTGTATGGACCCAAGAGACCTAATCCCAGTGGGGGGGGGGGGATCCACAGAGTCTTGTTGGGGGATGAATGATAAGAGGGACAGACATGATGGCCAGTAAGTGACAAAGACAGCAGAGCACAGTGACAACAAATTCGCAGCGAGACAGCAGGCAGTTTTCCTGCGCCGATAACCCAATTAATATATATTTTAGTAAGTTTAATCAAGTAGAGGATGGTACCGTGTCAGCCCATAGAACAAAGACAAGAAAGGCCGCGCTTATAGTGCCGGCGACAGCGACGTCGCGGCAAAACAAATGCATTGCCGCCATCGCGTGCGCTTACAGTAAGGACTGAGCGACGGCTTGGTCGCGATCGCTGGAAGCCATCTCGATTTGATTTTTCCAGCGACCGCAGCCTGACGTGACAGTCGCCGGCACTATAAGCGTAGCCTTAGGTAGAAGTGATTAGCTTTAATAGCTAACTCAGGGTTAAAAGGAGTGCAAGCTCTCCGGATCACAAAGGTCCCTTCTTCCGGCAGACGTTTTTAGTAAGTGGAATTTATTCTGTTAAAGGGGATTTTGAGGGGGACCCCAGCCTTGGTATGTATATCTTTATATATCGGCTTCCAGGCACACAGCGCGTCACAGCAGTAACACACGTGATATAATAACACATTATGGGAATAAGCGCTCCGGGCATAAAAGTAGCAAAAGCAGAGTCCCTGCCCCGCAGAGCTTACAGTCTAAGGCCTCTCACTTTGTGCAAGGAGCACAGAATCGGGGCCCCACAGGCAAAACATCCTTTTGGGGGACCCGGTGTTAATAGGTGGGCGCTGCTGCATTAACCTGTTCCCTTCTGTGCGTTGCTGGCCTCGAAAAGGTTTGAACAGAAATGTGGTTTGCGGTATTGATCGCATCTCTAAATTTGCCGCTGTCGCCTCTCCTTCTCCCCCCCCCCCCCCCCAGTCCCATCCCTCTCAGCCCCAGCATTCCCCCTCCCCACCCCCCTCCTTTTTCTGCTTATCTCCTACCCGCACCCCAAAGCTTCCCCCCACAGAGCAGCTGGGGGTTCTCTTCCGCATGCTCCATTCCGTCCCCCCCCCAGCATGCAGAATGCTGCCAGCTTCCTCCCCTGCCCCCGGGAGGTGGGAGGGGAGGAGGGGGGGGGGGTGGGGTGGGTTTCCTCCATGCTAAAATTAAAAGGTGTATTTGAAAGCAGGGAGGAGAGGCTCGGGACTGCAAAGCCGGATGGCCTGAGACCTCTCCCAATTCCCCGAATTGGCCGACCCGGAGGTGGGGGGAGGATGTGGAATCACAGCTGTAATGACCTCCTACAGACAGGGAGGAGCACCTCTATTCTGAGTAACCCCTATTTGCCCAGCTGTGAAAAGACCCTAATGTGGAAGGGGGTCAAGGGATTGCCCAAAATGTGCCATTAAAATGGAACCATTCGGACGCGAGGGTAAACGCGCAGGGACCGGGCTCCAATGACTGAGCCTGCCCTCCAATTAGAAAGATTGCCTCCCAATTATAATGTCTATACGATAAGATCATTTGCTATGCATATGTATGTATATCTTTGTTTATATCGCACCATCACGGTACACAACGCTTCACAGCAGTAATACACGTGGCATAATATAACACATAGATGGGAATAAGCGTTTCAGACGTCAAAGTAACAATAGGAAAAGGAGGCCCTGCCCCGCAGAGCTTACAATCTAGGTGGAGAGAACCTGCAGAAGCAGGGTGTTCTGGTAAGTGCGTCTGCAAGGGTCCACGGTCAGTGCATCCGAGATGTATAGTATCAGCCACGGAGCTACCCATGTGCATCGTTACAGAGGTGTGTTTTAAGAAAGGTCCTAAAGGTGGATAGAGAGGGTGCTGGCGGTATATTGAGGGGAAGGGCATTCTGGAGGTGTGGGGCAGCGAGTGAGAGAGGTTTTAGGCAGGAGAGGGATTTAGGTACTAGGCCACACAGCATGGTATTAACTGCAGGCTTGTCATTAGGGTGCTGGGTCGGTCTGTTGAAAGCGGTGGGTTTGGAGGGAACTCTTGAAAGGGTGAATGGTGGGGGAGAATCGGATGGTGCGGGGGGGGTAAGGAGTCCCACCGTTGGGGAGCAGCCCCAGAGGTGAGAACGAGAGGAAGGAGAGCAGTGGGTGATGAGTGGAGACTGCGTGTGGGAGAACGCTTGGGGAGGTGGGGGGGTTGTTAGATTGGAAATGTAAAGAGTGAGGGGGGGGTTGTCCTGGAGAACTTTGTAGGTGGGATCCAGGGCCCACAAATCCGATTCTGCTGGGTATGGGGAGCCAGTGTAGAGATGAGCAGTGACACAGCCAACGCAGAACAGTTGGTGAGGTTTTTGGATGGACTGGAAGATGGACAGTCGCAAGAGAGGAAAACCAACTGGGAGCAGGTTACAGTAGTCTGGTCGGGATGTGAAAAGTGCATGAATCAGAATTTGGATGGATTGCGTGCCCTGGAAAGGCCGTATTTTACCAATGTGTCTGAGATGGAACTGGCAGACATTGGTGAGGGAGTGGATATGTGGTATACAGGAGAGATGTAAGGAATCGGGGAACACGTCCTTTGCGACGTGTTCCCTCCTTACCTGTCTCCGCACAGGCCTACGCTCTGGCACCAGCGCGTGCGCGCACGTGCAGCTCTTCTAACGCTGCCACGGAGCTTAACTCCGCGCCTCGCTTCCCGAGCGCGGCGCGCTCACGTGACGTCGTGCACCGCTCCCCAGCTGCGAGGCAACTAATCGGATGCCACTTGTCTCCTGCATCCTATCGCGACACCCGCTGGGGCCGCGCCTCCGCTCCACCTCCTGTTCCATTGGCCCACGCCAGTACTTATACCCTGCTCATGCTCAGAGTCATTGCTGAGCATAACTAGTTGTAGCCTTTGTGCTCCTGCGTCTGTTGTGCCTTGCACTTGTCTCGCTCTCTCTTGCAGTTTTTGGATTCTACGTGTACCGACCCGGCTAGACTACTGAACCCCTCTGGATATCGACCCCGGCTTACCCTCGACTACGTGGTACCTCTCCAACCCAGACCACGGCTCTACGGACTTCTACGATTCTGATATCTCCAACCCCAGACCACGGCTTAACGGACTTCCACTATTCCGACCTCTCCATCCCAAGACCTTGGCAAGTATCTGGACTAACCCGCTCTCTCCAACCCAGACCCGGCTACGTTGACAATCCGCCTGCCGGGCACGCTTCCGCTGCTGTGGGTGCGTGGTTCTATACTTCCCCCACCTCAGTACCGGGGTCCTGTCTTGCTCGTGGGTGGCGCAGGCGTTACGAGAGAGGAGTCAAGTATGACACCTGGAAATCTGGTTTGTGTTGGGGAGAGGGTAGTAGAGCTATCCATCGTTTTTTCAAGGAAAGAGAAAGCCTGAGTGGGACAGCCCCCAAGTGAGTGAGTCTCCCTTTGCCCCCCGGGGTTACATTCCAGAGCTGGCTGCACGTATTGAAATTATTATTTAAATCAAATAGTTCGTAATTTTTCTTCCGGGGCTCCGTAATATTAAATATGATAAACACCCAGCAAAAGTGGTTGGTATACCTACGCCACCTGGCAGGAACAATGGGCAATTCTGCATATCTAATCTCACTAATCGGGATGTATGTAACACAGAAGTGTCATGCTAGTGAGTTCTGCATTGTACTTCACTTTGTAACACAGGACAGTGTGTTGGGTATAAAGGGGTGACAGTCAGTTACTTACACTATATGGAAGCCCGGTGGGAAGACAGCCATGTGACACAAGAATGGACAGTGACCAGCTAGAATTTACTCTTCCTCCACTCACTAAATCGCCTCTCCCTCCTCCTGCCCCCAAAACCACCCCCTACCCTCCACATCCCTTGTACCTCCAAGACTTGTGTTATTCCCCCTCATTGGGTGAGGGTACCTTCCAGTAAGAGAATACTTCCCAATCAGTGAGACTGCCCCCCCACCTACCACCTGCGAGCCCTCCAATAAGTGAGACTACTTCAAAATGAGTGAGACAGCCTTCCAATGAATGAGTCTGCTCCCCAATGAGATTACCTTCAAATGATTGGATGTCACACAATGAGTGAGACTTCTCCCGACCCCAGTGAATGAGACTGCACCCCAATGCGTAAGACTACTACCCGAGTGAGACTGCCCCCCCCAATAAATGAGACTACCTTCCAACGATTGTGAGTATTTCCCAATGAGTGAGGCCAGTTCCTGAGTGAGACTGCCTCCCAATAAGTGAGACTACCCGATTGAGACTGCCCCCCCAATGATTGAGACAGCCCCCCAACGAGTGACACTGGCTCCACGAATGAGATTTGACAGCCAAATGGGAAACAGGGAGACACCCGCTCAACCTCTAGGTTGTGTATGGAGGGAAGGAGGGGTGCACTAGGGGAGTAGTAAAGCAGGGTTCACAGGCTGTCTCTTCAGAGGTGGAGAGTAGGCTGTGGAACCCCGCCCCCCCCCCCCCATTGCATGCACTCGCTAACCAATCCTAATTATAGTGGGTAGGTACTTGGTATGACCGCTGTACAGGGGTCATTGTCCAGACGTTGTGCGCGTAAATTGACTGTGTGTTCCTAATATGAAAAGGCAACAGGCCATGTTTAATTAATTGAGAAAGTGCGTCTTGCCTCCCTGCGCTCTCCCACCCTGGGTGACGGCGGCTGACAGGGGGGCAGGGCTTTCTCTTCTCCCCTTATTGCGTGTCCCCTCTTGCTTCCCCCTCACACAGACTCACATCCTCTTTCTCCAGCTCCCCTCCCCCCTGTCCTTTTATCTCTCCAGCTCTAAAACACCTTATTCCTGTCCTTGTTATCTGCCCTCCACCCCGCCCCCCCACATGCGCAGATCACCTCCACCCCCTCCCCTCCAACCCTCCGCCCCCACCCCACCTTCCCCCCTCCCCCCGCGTCCCAAAAAAAAACCCCCCCCCCCCCCCCCCCCCCCCCTCTCTGTACATACACCACAGGGTAATTCCCGTTATACCGTACACAACAAACACGGTTATTGCTGGTGCTACCAGTCTTGTTGATGGTTTCCTCAGTGATTCTTAACTTTCTTTTATTATATTGCAGTCTTCCTATATATATAAAGAATAAATGAGTTCACGGCTATTTTCTGCTTTATATATATAAATATATAAATATCCCCGTTGGGCCGTTTGTCGGTATGAGTTGCATAGAGCGTCAGCTCTGTGGTTCAGCCCCTCACATAAAAGAGAAATAATCATATTCATTCAACATTCCTGCTGGTTTTTTTATTACCGTACCTGCACCATCTGCGCCCCGAGGGGCTAATAGTCAGGGAGCAAGAGGGCAGCAGGATAGGGGGCAGATTAGGAAGGAGGCGCCGTATGGCAGATGGCGGGATTACCCCACCCTGCTGTATAGGAGAGCAGGGAGGGGATCATCAGGATTTCTTCATTAACCCCTTCACTGGCAGAGCGGCCAGTACTGCAGCACAGCGCAATATGTGTGTGTATATATATATATATATATATATATATATATATATATATATTATAGACATGTGTGACAATATATCATCATGTGCAGGTCTTTAGTCTTTCTAGCAGGGTAAGGGTTAGGGCTGCATTGATGTGGTGCACCTTCCCCCTCCCCCCCAATCTCGTTCATGGGGGGGGGGCGGATAGAACCCCAGTGCTGTAGACAGGGTGGGGTCAACGCTGTGGATAACAAGACGGGGGGAGGGGGGGATTTTTGATGCAGAAATTACCCCCCGCCTTCCCCCACCCCCCTTCTCGTCACAGACGTGTGACTTTGGGAAGGTCCCTTTAGGGGGAGACTGCGGAGAAGGATGAGAGACGGAGATCTGAGAGAGGGGGGAGGCCGAGAAAAGGATGAGGTGACTCAGTGTTCCTCAGTCACACAACACCCCCCCCCCCTCCTTCCGCAGTGTGCTACTGTATATAAATATATATATACACACATACAGATATATAGATACCGTCCTGCAGATATATCTCTCTCCCCAGCTACACTGTGATCTGACTGTGTCTCACCCACTCTCTGCTCATTATATACCAGGTGATGTCTCGCTACAAATACCACGGACAAAAAATAACTAAAAATGATTCTATCTCATGTACAAAGAAATTCTAATTCAGCTTTAAATAAAGACGTGTGGTCAAATCGTTTATTAACTTCCAGTTTTGTGTCCAGCCCCCACCGTAAATCCGAAATAATTTCATCAGAACTAGGTGGGGTTTCTTGTTTATATCTTAAATGAAAGGTATCCCTGGATAGACACACAGAGATAGACATACAGAAACCCAGATAGGTAGGTAGACATAGATAGTAAGATGAATGACTGTATGTATGTATGTATGTATGCCTTTATTAAGATAGACAGACAGACACAATGGTGTCACAAGGAACAACCTCTGTTGTCTAATGGGAGTCTTCTACTAGTTGTTCAATCCATGTGGAAATAATATACCTAGTCCAATGTTGCTTTGTTTTGTACACTAACCTCATGTGGGACCGTACAAAAGCCTTTGCAAAATCTAAGTAGACCTTTCCAAAACAATCAACATTACCCTGTCAAATTCCTACTTACCTCTTCAGAAACTAATAAGGTTAGTGGCAACAGCCGATCCTTCCTAAACTCCAGAGGATGCTCACCATTACGTAGAGATTATCTTTTTATTCGTAATAAATGGTCCATTGTAACAGTAAGAGCCAAAATAACCAATAAAACGGGGTTGGGGTCATGAGGAAAAAATAAAGTAACCTATCGCCCACTATGAAGTCAGGCTATCCACAGGTGTGCTTGTCAAACTTACACCATGGGTTTGGTGTAAATGAAGCTTCTCCTCCTTTTTACATATAGGCAACCGTCTGCTTTACGCCAAATCTTTGTGGTACTGAGCTGTGGAAAGGGAGTCCTTGAATATTAATGTAATGGTTTGGCTAACTGAGCTTAACTCCTGAGAACTCCTTGGAATGTATCCATCGGGGCCAGGCCTTTTTACTTAATTTCAAAGTCGCATATGACTTCTCCTCAGTTATCCAATTGGTTCATTAATTATAGTTTGGCTTCCTCCTTCGGCACTACTATTCAATTGATCTTCCCTGGTAAATACAGAGGCAAAGAAATGTTTTAATACCGTCTGCTTTATCCGTTATCTCCAATAATCTGCCTGCCCATCTCACACTGAAAGGGCCTATATTTTTCGTTTCTGATTTTTTGTTATTAAGGTACTTGAACTTCTAGGGTTCATCTTACTCTCTATTGCAATCTTTTTTTCCTTATCCATTTTTTGCTAATTTGATGGCCCTTTGGCAACTTTTGTTACATTGTTTATAAGTCGGATACGATGCCTCAGTCCTTCTGACTTTAAGAATCTAACGCCTTCGCTTCTTTTCCATTTCCTCCCCTACCTGTTTATTTAGCCACATTGGTAGACTTCTTTCTTATATAGTTATTAATGAACTCATGTTTATGATCATGTTAACAAATCAAATCCTGGAACATTGGTATTACTTCTCTACATTTTTTGTTATTTAGCCCACACCCAAATCCAGTATTGTCCTCTCTGGTTGGTTTCCCCACTAATTTGGTCATGTCATTGTCTTTAAGCACCCAAAAACCTGTTTTCCTTTTGTTGTAATGCTAATCTCAATTTGCTCCCAGTCTATGTCTGGATAATTTAAAAACCCCCATTATGCAAAACATGACCCAGTTTTGATCCCTTCTCCATTTGCAAAAGTTCTATGTCTTCCCTTAATCCTTACAGATATTTGGTCGTTTTATACCAGGGGCACAACCTTTTTCTCTGTCTCTGCGCCCCCCTGCCGGCAGTTCCCATCTCTCCGCGCCCCCCCCCCCCCCCCCGCCCCCCTGTGCTTACTCGCTTCGGCGTCATACTTCACGTTTGTCCAAATGTGGGACCATGCGACGTCATTTGGCCACCCCCGGCTTTGCCATTGGCGACGCGTT
This sequence comes from Ascaphus truei, assembly GCA_036426205.1. Taxonomy (NCBI): domain Eukaryota; kingdom Metazoa; phylum Chordata; class Amphibia; order Anura; family Ascaphidae; genus Ascaphus; species Ascaphus truei. The sequence continues at coordinate 9,203 of WSYH01004285.1, forward strand.
CAATAAGCGCCGGCTCGAGGTAATTGAGGTTTACAGGGCCTTAGCCGCTCCCGCCCCCCGGCACTTAATTTAAGCGCGCCCCCCGCAGTCAGTCAGTCGCACCCCCCCCAGGTTTGTGCACCGCTGGTTTCGACCATATACCCGCCACTCTAATTTCTCTCCACAATGTCTACTACATTTTCATCATTCCCTTCATAAACATCTTCCTTAGCATATGCTTTAGATCTGGTTAACATAAGCATACTAAAACCTCTTCGTTTGCTCATCCTTCCGAAAAGTGAATAAACCGCTAAATGAACTGCCCCAATCATGACGTTCCTCCCACAGTTTTCAGTAATGCCTATGATAATCACTCATATGAATATCATACTGCTCCCTTGTAGCTATTAATTCATGCTCCCCCAATTTTGATTCTGTCAGGCTTCTTGCATTAGCAAGCATGCACTTCGTTTTTTTTTTCAGCTGTACTTTACTTATCTGCTCCTGGCCTCTACGCCAATTGTTTATTTTCGAGTTTTCTTGTATCTGATTAATGCTTTGTTCTCCCGCTTGCCAACGCCCACTTGCCCCAATTATACCTCCAGTACCCATTGCCTAGATCCCCATCCATATTTAGTTTATATGTTTCTCTTGTCCCTCCCCCCTCCATCCAGTTTACAAAAAGTCAAATTCTCCTCCAAACCTTTTTAACCATTCCCTCCCTCACCCCACCGCCCCCCCGCCCCCCCCGCCCCCGCCCCCCACACAGAAGATCCCTCTTCATGAGGTGTAATCCATCCCTACCATAAAGATAGTACCCCTCATGAAAAGGAGTCCCAGGCTCTAAAAAACCCCAAACCCTCCTGCCTACAACACCACTATCTTAGCCACGCATTAACCTTCCTAATCTCTGACTGTCTCCCTGGGGTAGCGCATGGCACTTGTAGTATTTAGAAAATACTACCTTTGAGGTCCTTTCCTTACTTGCAGCCTAGTATCCCCTGAAATAATTTTTTAGGACCCCCATCTTTCTCTAACTTTGGTCCATTAGTGCCAACGTGTACCAAGACCACCGGGTCAGTTCCGAGCCCCTCCCTCACTCCCCAATTTGGTCTAACCGATCCACAATTTGCTTGAACTCGAGCCCCCTGGGAGACAACAAACTGTTCGGAGTTTTCATTGTCCCCACGATTGCCCCATCTAACCTTCTAATACCGTTGTCCCCGACCACCACATCTTTCTTGGTCTCTGAGTATCCCGAGTCCCCTCTGTGCTGGAGGAACTATTCCCCTGGCTTCTAGAGGAATCAGCTCCCACATCCTTGCCATTTCTGCCTGAACATCCCCATATCTTCAACTTAATATGTCCAATCTATTGGGATGGGTCCGCTCAGAACAGGCCTGGCCTTCTCCCTATTGTCCCCTCTTCCCCTTTAAGTGTTACCAGCTACCTACCTGCTCCTCATCACGCTCCACCATCTGCACCACTATCCCCGCCCAGGGCCTCTGCTCAGTGAGCTAAACTACTCCTTTCAAGATTGTCAATGTCCCTCAATATGGCAAGTTTCCCCTTCAGATCAGCAATCTGAGACTCCAAAGAGACCACCCGCACCCTCCACCCTTCCCCACATATCGGTAAGATCCCTGGAACAGCTGCTCCAAGTCACATACATGGGGCAAGTGTGCATCGCGGGGCATTCTCATCCCTGCTCGTTGTTGCAACTATGGAGTTATAATTACTAACATTTAACTGCAGCTTCACACCTTCCTTGTTTTCCAACCTTCTCTGGGTTCACGAATCCTCCATCTGCAACGAGGAGAGTACCTACGCATTTCACAGATTCCCCTACTACTTGCCCATTCTGCGGCGGTCAGGGAGTCTGTGTTCCACATTTATTTTCTGCGCCACACTTAATACAACCAGCCTTATAATAGTATGTCTATCATACATAAGCACCAAGTAGGCACTCCCCTAAATTCAGCATACTAATACTAAATACTTTTATATTCCCAATACGTTTTTTCTCCCATGGGACTCAAAGTGCTGTCAACCTTTACAGTATAGCCGTGATATACAAGACCTCCCGGCCCCGTGTAGCTTACAATCTATGTTTTTGGTGCCTGAGGCACCGGGAGATAGTAGACTTGCGCACGGTCACACGGAGCCGACACCGGGAATTGTTTTACAGAGTCAGTGTCTTTTTTGGAGTTTTTACTTTTAACTCACGAGAGGCGCTCCTTTTCCTCCCTAATGTGGGTCATGTGCCTTATCTTAAGGCAAATCACAGGTATACTCCCCCTGACACAATGACCGGAGGGAACATGCAAGCACACCAATATGGGGATAAAAGAAGTGTAGTGTAATCTAAAGAGTGACTGCAAACATTTTAAGAGCGCTATCCAGATCTAACACATACACTTCTCCCATCACCACATCCCGTCTGCGGTCTCCTGTCCTCCGGCATGGTGTCGGGTGAAAGACAGACCAACAAAATTATTTTGTTCCATAGATGGATGTCCCTGTTCCCATGCGGGACCTCGTGTTCTTGAGAAGATCGGAATGTCGATCTATGGAATAAATATCTATTTTGCATTATTTACAGTCCTGCTTTTTTTCCATCTTTGTATATTATATTCACAGTAACATTCAAGCAAGCGCCTCGCCGGCCTGCCTGCCTCCCCTACACTATCCAAACGCTGCTGCTAGAATCCTTACTCTCTCCTATCTGTCTCGCGTCTCCCCTGCTGAAATCACTCTCCTGGTTTTTCCTTTCAAAGCTGTATACTTTACAACAAAATTCTCCTCTCTTAAGGCTATAGCCTCCTCTGCCCTCCTTACATCTCAGCCCTCATTTCTCACGATACACCCGCCTATTCTTGCCTTCGCTCATGTATCTTCTGTCTACCCCTTCTTGTGTCTAAAGCCCTCTCACCACCTAAACCCCTCTCTCCCTCACTTCCCCGCACCCATTGGAATGCCTTTCCCCTCAATATCCGACTGACCGCTCTTTAGATCCCCTTTAAGAATAATCTAAAACACACACGTCCTTTCACAAAGCATATGGTTAGCTCAGGTGGCCTGACTCTAACACTCATATGCACTGAACCTTGGCCGCTGCAGACGCACTTCCCCAGAAACCCTTCCGACTGCCGGGCAGCAAGTTCTCCCCTACTTTCCACGTTAGAAAAATTGTAAGCTCTGTCGGGGCATGGGGCACTTTATTCCTAGTGTTTTTGTTTTCGTGCCTGACGCGCCGTATTCCCACTGTGGTTTATATTATGTCACTGTATTGTTGCTGCGAAGCGCTATGTACATAAGATGGTGCTGTATAGATATACACACAAACCCATTTTTATAACACTGATGAAACCACTCAACCAACGGCCTGCATGAGAGCAGCCACAGCTAATCTCCAGTAAGCAGGGTCCCCCGCTTCCGGTCGGTGACAGGGCTCCCTCCTCATGGTGCGCGCATGGCAGGGAGCCAGACGTCCCCGTTAAGACACGGGAAGGCAGGAGGGGTCCAGGGGCAGACACCCTTTGTGATATACAATAAGCACACAGCGTGCCTCTTGATGTGGCTAACACGCTTTGGACTTGCCCTGGCATAAAATGGCAGCCATGAACCCTTTTAGTGCCCAGGGAAATCGGCAGGGGCATCTCAGCACATGTGCCGCAGGAGAAGGGACTTCTGGGAAGGAAGAGGTTACCGGAGTTGCCTAGCAAGGGCGGACTGGACGGCACGCGATGCTCGTGGCGGGTATCTGCCGGGGAAGAGATTAAGAAGCGATACCCTGCAGGGAAGCATTTACGTGCTGGCACTCCCATAGTCGGACTTCCACCGTTTCGGCCTCAGAGCCCCACCAACGGAGCAGCTATTCCTGTACGACCTCGATTCCCAACGGGTCCGCCTTTTACATCACAATGTGCCGGCTTTTCCTCTCTTTGTATACATAATGCCAGGGGCGGCCACTCCAGTCGGCAAGGGCCACCGACAGCTCAGGTTTCAGGATATCCCTGCTTCATCACAGGTGGCTCAGTCGAAGACTGCAGGAAGCTTTCGGGGATAATCCCGAAAACTGACCTTTTGGTGGCCCTTGAGACGGAGTTTGGCCAATCCCTGCAGAATGCTATAAATTATATGTTCAGTACAAGCGACACTAAACCATTCACAAATGTACTGTTTACAAATGTTGTTCGTGTGGTTCCGTTGTTCAGAGTCTTTCGGGTCATTTAATGTATATTTTTAAATATGTAGCGCCATCCATTTGACACGGCACTTTTACAGCCAGTACACACGTTGGAACTAGGAATAAAGCTCTTCACACCTAAAAGTAACATTAGGAAACGAGTCCTGCCCCGAAGAGCTTACAATCTAAGTGTAAACTAAAGCGGTCTCACATTTTAAACCTGGTCTGTACTGTACGTACGCCTATAACAATACTATTATCTCTACTGTGCATGCATTGTCTTATAATATAATTATACCCTGCTCACTTAATGTAATATGTATTGATCATCATATCTGTGCCAGGATATACTTAAAACGAGAGGTAACTAATTATTACTTCCTGTAACACACGTTATAAATAAATAATTATGTAGGATGTAGAGACAGTAGGAGGGGTGTTCTGGTAAGTGTGTCTGCAACGGGCCACACGGTCATCATATAGGTTGTTAGTATCAGCCATCTGAGCTCCCATATGCTTCACTTAAAGTGTGTTTTACATATGGGCTTTGAATGTGGAGTAGAGAGGATGACAGTTGGACATTATTTATTTATGATACTTTATGTGATACTTTCAGCTGATTTAATTACTGTATTATATGTCAAACAAGAACACATTACAAAAAAAAAAAAGTGTCGTTACCTGCTTTCCACTGTATTGAATATGAGCAACAATATCTACATTAGTTCAAACTAGATTGGGTTAGGCCTAGTGGGCAGGGTTCTCTTGTATGTTTGGCAGACTTATTGTATTTTATTATTCCCCTGTATTTTTATATATATTTTGTAACATTGCTAGTGATATCACGAACGACACACACAGAGACACACACAGAGACCACAACAGTAGACACCACATAGACAACACACAGAGACACACACAGAGACACACACAATGCCCTCCTGGTGCCTTGTTGCAGTGGCTGGACTGTGACTTTCCTGTATAGGAATAGGGGTTTGTCTGTTGTTCGGGTGAATCAGCATGCGCCACTAATTCTAGCGGGGAAGGGATGGGAGCGATGGTGGGGGAAAGTGTGTTCGTGGTTATGCTCACCTCCATGCTATGTTCTCTCGCAGTGCAGGATGAGGAGGAGTTTGCGTGCGCGTCACTCATAGTATATTGGTCTGGATACACAACTGCTGACGGGGGGGGTGGGCCTTTGTTTTTTACAAACCTGGCTGCTCCAAAATTAAAGGGCTGTCACTGCTGAAATCTTTATATTTTTGTGAATAGGGCTCAATGAGTAAAGACACGGACCTGTCACGAGTTTTGAAGCAGGGGATGCCTGGGAGAAGTGAGCGGCTCGTGAGTAAAGACCAGACCCCTGGACTTGGAGGGCGGTACAAATCCCGATGTCGGCAACCTTGGGCAAGTCACTTTATCTCCCTGTTCCTCAGGCACTAAAACATGATGTAAGCTCCACGGGCAGGGCCCTGTGTCCTACCAATGTCTCCTGTAAGCGCGTAACGTAAAACTAGCAGTGCTATACAGCAGAAAATTATTGATTATTATTGTTCACTCATCACTTAAAGTAATTACATAAATACAAAACATTTTGTGACAGTCTGCAATCATGTATATATAATTAACATTGTTAATACTCCCTGGACACGTCCAGTGAGCTAATTGACCTTTTTGTAACAGCTTCTTCGTAGTAAATGTTTTAGCACGGGTGTTTTCAACCTTATTAGAACGGTGCACCCTTTAAAACACCAAAGTGGAACTGGTCGTATGGTGGTGAGTGACGCACAGCCGTCGGTACTCTCAGATAAGGTGCCATGTCATTCCTCACATCACACGCTGCAATAAGGCCGCGCCATTTACGTAAGCTTTGCTCATAATTGCCTTTGTTTTTGACTCTACACTATTTCTATTGCCACCCACAAATGTATCTTTAAATGCAATGGGGGCCAACCACCATCACACCACCCCCCAACCCACTGGCCGAACCTCCACGTTTACGGCGTCGCCCAGGCACTGTGACGTCACCAGCCCGTGCACAACGACAGTAGGTATACCACAACACCCAACAACACACTAAAGTTGTGTTAGTACCACTGATCATTAGTCTCTCCAGAAGTCTGGAGTCTGCAGATTCCGAGGTGGGTAGGAATAGCTACACGACTACAATTCCACGGTGCAACCCCCCCTTGCCGACTGGGACGCCAGTGGGGGCAACAACCCCCCTTCCCGACGGACGCAGGGGGGCGGCAACAACCCCCCTTGCCCGCGGGACGCCACGTGGGGGGCAACAACCCCCCTTGGCCGCGGAACTCAGGGGGGGGCAATCACCACCCCCCCTTGCCGACGGACGCAAGGGGGGAAACAACCCCCCTGCCGCCGGGACTGCAAGGGGGGCAACATCCCCCCTTCCGACGGGACGCCACGGGCACCACAACCCCCTTGCCACACTACGCCCCACGGGGCAACAAACCCCCCTCCTCCCCCGCACACAAACCCCCCCCAACCCCTCCCCGCTACACTTACGCCACAACCCCCCCATCCCCCGCAACACTACGCCAATCACCCCCCCCTCCCCTCGCAACACTACCGCCACCACCCACCCCCTCCCCCCCCCTCCCCCCCCACAAAACTACGCCACCAACCCACCCGCCTCCCCACTACGCGCCAACTGGTGGTCAACAACCCCTCCCCCGTCGACACCTACCGCAACACCCCCCCCCTTCCCCCGAAACACTACGCCCTCAGGTGCAAACAACCTCCCACACCTGAGTACATCACTACGCCCTCTATGGAAAAGGGTCTCCTATAAAAAAAAAAAACATATATGAACTAATAACTTGTCAATATGGAGGTACGCTGAGTCAAACAACCCTACTGTCGCCACGGTCACCACCCACACATCAAAACCACCTGCCACGTGGCACCCTCCCTACCCCCGCAGTGGACAACACATCCCGCCGCCCCCCGGTATTACCTTACCCCGCCCCCCTTCCTCACCCGCTCTGCCCGCCGGGCTCCATATTTCCGCACCGGAGTTGTTCGTTCTCGCTGGGCGGGACTCGGGGTCGGACACCAGAACTGCTGCGCGATGGACGTCACTCAGCGCCTCCTGTTACGGTCACCGCGCTTGGAAGGCAAGGAGTCCACTCTTCCCGCCCATGACGCCACGTGGGCGGGCCTGGTAGGGGTGGTGTCACGTGACAGAACAAGACGCGTCCGTGGCACATTAACCCTCCCCTCCCCCCCTGGGCCTGTGAATGTCGTAACTGTACCGATAGGGGGCGCCCTCCCTTCATGTCACACCAGGCTGCCAAACCCTGACACAGTCAACACATGTGTGACTGTCACGGGACTGTGCCACACCGCCGGTGACAGAGAGTAGGGTGGGGGCACTGACCCACACTGACGAGATAGGAGGAGGGGCAAGTGACCACGGGACTGAGCGGAGGGGGGGAGCATGCCATAGGGACAAGTGAGGTGGGACGGACACATAGGGACAGATGAGGGGGGACAGTGACCACAGGGGGGGTAACAGTAGGGCGGAGAGGGGAACAGTGACACCGGGACCTGCAGTGCACATCACATAGGGGACAGTAGAGAGGAGGAGAGGGGCGTGACACCACCATGAGAGCAGGGCAACATCACACAGGAGAACATAGAGGCGGAGAGGTGACAGTGACATTCCGTACCTGCAGTGCACATCACATAGGGAGACAGATAAGGCGGAGAGAGGTAACAGTGACTGCAGGAACATGCCTGCCATCACAGAGGGGACAAGAGATGGAGGAAGGGGGCAGTGACCCACATGAGATGCAGGGCAAATCACATAGGAGACAGAGAGATGACGGAGAGGGAACATGACATGCAGAACCTGCAGTGCACATCACATAGGGCATAGAGATGTGGAGGGACGTGACACCAGGACCTGCAGTGGGTTCACATCACATAGTGGGAACAGAGAGAGTGATGATAGGGGACAGTGTACAACGCAGGTACCGCCCCTACCCTGCATTCACATCACTATGGGGACAGAGGAGTAGGAGAGGGGGTCATGTGACCCACATGAGGATGTCCAGGGCACCTCACTAGTAGACAGAGAAGCGAGAGTGAACAGTGCCATGCAGGAACCTGCAGTGCCACATCACATAAGGGGACAGAGAGAGGAGGGAAGGAGGACAGTGACTTCGCAGGAACCTCATGGCCATCACCATGGGGACAGAGAGAGGAGGAAGGGGACAGTGACACGGCAGGACCTGCATGCACATCACATAGGGTAAAGAGAGAAGGCGGAGAGGGACACAGTGACATGCAGGACCTGCAGTGGCACATCACATGGGACAGAGAGAAGGAGATGGGGGACAGTGACACGCCGGACCTGCATGCACATCACATAGGGGATCCGAGAGGAGGAGGAAGGGGGACAGTGACCACGGACCTGCAGTGTCACATCACATAGGGACAGAAGAGGCGCGAGGGGAACAGTGACATCGAAGGACCTGCATTTGCACCTCACAGTAGGGGAGAGAGGAGGGGGGGTGACAGTGACACCGCAGGACCTGCAGTCACATCACATATGGGACAGAAGGAGAGGAGGAACGGGACAGTGACAACGTCAGAGCCTCAGTGCACATCACATAGGGGACAAGAGAGGTAGGAGACGGACAGTGACATGCGGACCTGCGTGCCATCACATAGGGACGAGATGGGGACAGTGCCGACACACTGGACCTCAGTGTCACATCACGCAGAGGGACAGGGAAGAGGGAGAGGGTACAGTGACCACACACTGACCTGCCGTGCACATCACACAGGAGACAGGAGAGTCAGATGAGTGTACCAGTGACACACGACCTGCAGTGCACTCACAACACAGGGCCGAGGAGGAGAGGGGACAGTGACATGCATGGACCTGCAGTGCACACTCACAAGCGGTACAGAGAGAGAGGAGGGAGGGGACAGTGACCAGAGACCTGCAGTGTCACATCACACCGGACAGAGAGAGGAGAAGGACCAGTGACATGCAGGACGTGCAGTTGCCATCACACGGGGACGAGAGAGATGGAGAGGGGACAAGCACAACAGACGTGCAGTTCACATCACACAGGGGACAGAGAGAGCGGAGTGAGACGTGGACAGTTGACATATAGTGCGTATAGGATATATGCCGCACCCTCAGCTCTCCAGTGAGGTTCTGTTATAATACACACGTGAACAATTTTTGTCAGTGGTTTCGCCCTATGTTATATTATATATTTATTATATAGGTAAGACTCTGACATCTGTGAAACAATGCCACTGAGTGTGCAGCATCAGGGAGCCTGGTTCAATTCCCGTGTTCGGCTCTGTGCCCTTGGGCAATCACCTTTATTCTCCCTGTGCCTCAGGCACCAAAAACATAGATTGTAAGCTCCACGGGTGCAGGACTGGTGTCTAACAATCCATGATGGCTGCGTACTGCGCGCTATACTGTATTGGTGACGCGTTTGGGGTCCCATGGAGAAAAGCACCATCTGAATAAGTTACTATAGAAGTAGTGTGGGGGTGTTGTGTGTTTGTGTGTTTGTTGGTTGTGTTGTGTGGTGTGTGTGTGTGTGTGTGTGTGTGGTGTGTGTGGTGTGTTTGTGTGGGTGTGTGTGTGTGTGTGTTGTGTGTGTGTGTGTACCACACACTATACTATACAGGGCTTTTTCTCAAGGGGAACGCCGTTTCTGTACTTTTTTAGCACAACAAACTGGAAACAAAGCGACTTAGGTGGTTGTCTAGGGCGACACATTTTGGGGTGAGGCCAGTGATGGTGGCAGCGCGACCTGTGGGACGCCGGGAGGCCGGCAGAGCAGCGGAGGGACGTGTGGCCGAGGAGGAAGGGAGAAGGGTCTGCGCAGACGGACTGCGGAGGCAGAACCTGCTCTGGCGACCTGAAAAAGTGACTGGCTTCCTGTTGCCATGAGAGGGGGCAGCCATAACCGAGTCAGGGACCCCCATACCGTAAGGAACCCCCATAGCCAGGTAAGGAATCTTAACAGGGAGGTGGGGGCTGTGAGAGGGGGAGAAGTGAGAGCAACAGTGAAGTGGTGAGTGGGAGAGGGGAAAAGAGGGGGCGGTGAATTCATGATTAGAGGCGGGGGGGGATAGTCGGAGGGAGAGGATTTAGGTGGGGTGTAGCGGTGCGGGCGTGAGCACGCGGGGAGGGATGCTCATGAGGATAGTCGTGAGGGGGTGAGGATTGAGGGGGCGGAGCGCTGCAGAGGTAGGCTGTAAGGGGTGTGCTTGTGATCCTAGGGCATTGAGGGGGGAGTGAGAGGGGAGGGATGTAAAAGGGGGGCGGTGAAATACATGATGGCGAGTGGGATAAGTGGAACTGAGATGATGGGGATTTGGGGGGGTGAGATAGGAAACATGAGGGGGGTAGTGAGAAAGATAGGGGGGGCGGTGAAATACAGTGAGTAAGGGGTGAGAGGACTATCAAGGGGGGACTGGATGAAGGGGGGTAAGAGAGGATAACGGGTGTGAGCGAAAAGAGGATTACCATGAAGGACTGTGAGCAGAGGAAAGTGAGGGCCGTGGGGTGACGATTGACCTAGGGGGGACGAGACGGGGGCGGGTGAACTACATGCGTCTCTGCGTACGAGGCGACTGCGGGGTGACTGGAGACCGACGCGGGGGGTGATTTATCGCGGAAACTTCGGGTGTGGTGCGAGGTGAACCGGGGGGTGCAACGAGACGGACTGAGGGGTGGCGAGGAGAAGGACGGTCCGCTAGGTTGGATGTGCGGGTGGACTGCGGGGAAGGGGGGTCGCGGACTGAAGGGGGTTTGCGCAGGACTCCGGTGGGGTTGCGCGCGGTTCGGGGCTTTGCCCCGGGGGTGACGAGGGGGGACTGTGAGAGAGGAAGCAGTCAGAGGTGATGAGACAGCATAGGTGGAAGACGAGAAGAGGGGGCGGGTGACATACATTGCGTAAGGAGTGAGCGTAAGGAGCGTGCAGCGCGGATGAAGGGGGTTGAGAGAGGATCAGGCGGGAGCAGAGGATAGAGGGTGAGCATGGGGGGTAGTGAGGCGAACAGAGATTGGGAGAGGTGGGTGACGAGCGGGATGTCTTAAAGAAAGAGGGGGTGGGGGGGCTCGCACGCTGGCAACACAAGGGGAGGGGGGGTCAGTGAACTAGTTTCGGGCCCCCAGGGAAGACTGTCTGGTGGCCCAGCCACGTGGTAAATGTCCTGAATAGTTCCCACCCTCCCTGGATATGTATTGTGTGTAGAGTTTATATGGTAGTGTGGGGGGGGAGGGGGGGAGGTTATGTAAGTTAGGTGTGCGAGGAGTTTGAAGGGATAAACGGCAGGCAATGTCTCACCCCAGGAGGGTGCTGCGGGGTCACAGGGGGGTGACGCAGAAGGGAGTAACCACTCCTGTTCGCCCTGCACTCCCAGTAACCGTCCCTCTCCTGCATTGTGATAACCTTGTTATGCCTTTCTATCACTGAAATCTGTCCCTCGTCTTCCCTAAGACTTGCGGGAGGATTGTCATCGCTGCACGCCGATTGTCACGCCCAGTGGCTCGATTCTTTATGCATGTTTTTATTTATAATCAAATGAAAATATATGTGGGTCTGCAACCCCCGCCACTTATCCCCATTCTCACTAGCATACAGTGGCTTCCACTGGCACAATGGGATTGCTGGGAAATGACACAAAAAGAGCACATCATGGGTCACCGTTTTTGCCTTTCCTAAATTCATTTTACACGGAAACCCTTTAAATAATGCTCCCTGTTCAACAGCTTTTAGTACACAGCGTGAGATTAAGAATGCAGACCAGTCAACCACTCACAGGCAGCTGTTTCGACCTGTGTTGATCTCATCAGTGTAGGTTGTTGTACCAGGCTTTGCATTGTCAAGCTGGGTGGTTTTCCATACTTAATAATGATGTCCTTTTTCTATATCTATAATATTTCTTGTGAGCACACTCACATCTTAGACAGGTCGCACCCGCTTTTTCGCCATTACACCTAGCAATACAGTGCTTCCGCTACAGCAAGGGGATTCTGAAGAATGACTGTAATGAGCACAGCAGTGATGACCCCCCCATTTGTCTCAAGTCCACATTACATGAACACCCTTAGCCAATTCTGCTGCTTTCAAAACACAGCTTTTAAACATAGCCTGGGTGAGATGCAATCCAATAAACCCACTCAACGCACAGAACCGGTAACGACCTTGTTGGTCTCATATATAATACACCACACAACACACACCACCACACACAACACTTTTGGGTGATATCACAACCTTTAAACCCTTAGACGACCGCGAGTTCCGTTGCAGCCAGACCCGTCGGTACTAAGGGGTTAAAAGTGCCCGTTTAATTTTGCCACAGATATTTGGAGTGCAGTGTTAGCGCTCGGCCATATAACACCGTCTGTAACGCATTAATAAAGGTCAGGGCGGGGGATCCCCATCGCAGAGCCTAGAAGAACCAATACCGTTGTGGGTGGCCACCCCGAGGGCTCGTGATTTTCCTAAATTGCCCACCTCTACATGCCTGTCTTTGTTCTCCCCGCAGGTGAGAAGAGAGGGGGGGGGGGGGGGGGATTGGTAAGGTGGCGGAGGGGATGTTGTGTGTTCCTACTTTTTAGCTCTGCCCCACTACCTCCTCCTCTGATAACCCACAGACGAAGGGCAAAGCAAACCTTTGTCCTCTTTTGACCTTCCCAAATAACCCTCCACGCTGTGGTAGGGGGAGGTTCCTCTTCTCTCCTCCCCCCCCCGCCCCCCCTTCTTTACTCCTCCAATTCAGGAAGCTCTCTCTCAACCCTGTGGTAACCACTTTGCTGCCTGGGAAACGGAACCGATTCTGATAATGCCGAGCGAGGAAGTCCAACCCTACTATCAACCCAGGCTGCTCATGCCTGTCCCTGATACTCTGTCAGTAAGGAGAGGACCCGTACATTAGATCTAAACCCCGACTGCTAATCTTGGTGTTCCCCGTATACTCTGCCAGTCTGGTCACTCTACATTACATATAAACCCAGGACTGTCTGCAGCCTGTCCCTGATTACTCTGCAGTCCGGTCACTCTACATTACATATAAACCCAGGACTGTCTCATCCTGTCCCTGAATACTCTGCAGTCGTCCTCTACTTACAATATAACCCCAGGACTGTCTAGCTGTTCCCCCAGATACTCTGCAGTCATTCACTCTACTTCCATATACAACCCGGACTGTCCTCAGCCTTCCCTGATACTCTGGCACGTCCAGGTCACTCTACATTAACTATAAACCCCAGGAACTGTCTCAGCCTTCCCTGATACTCTGCAGTCCAGGTCACCCTACATTACATATAAACCAGTGACTGTCTCTGCCTGTCCCTGATACTCCTGCGTCAGGTCACTCTACATTACTATAATAACCCCGGACTGTCTCAAGCCTGTCCCTGATACCTCGCATTCGAGTGGGGGTAAATCTACATTACTATTAAACCCCACGCCTGACCGGCCCGATACTCTGCAGTCAATGTCACTCTACATTACATATAAACCCAGACTGTCTCATCCTGTCCCTGATAGTCGGAGGTCCGTTACAGTATATATACATTCAGGCTGCCTGAGCTTGCCTTAAGCATACACTAGCCCTTGGTCCCTCCTCTCTGGGAACGGGAACCCTTATGTGGAGTGTTCAGTCGACTGAATAGGGCCTTTATTTTCGGAGAGCCCAAATTCCAACCCTCCTCCCCAGAGTCCAAGTCCTCTTACCCCCAGCATTCCTGCCCCTGTTCCCCCCTCCAGGTGGCATGCCACCCCCCACCCACCCCACTGCAGAAACAGAACAAATGTGCACACCAACAACACCGTCACCCATGTGAATCCCCCCTCCCTCTTACGACAAGGCTCCGACAGACCGTCCCTCCTGCACATTGCGCAGACATCATCGCTTAACCGCACAACCTAGGGGCCGGCGCCATTTTTCTTTCCCCGAATTGGCCCTCATCAAAACGTGCAAAATGTGTCCAGTATGACCCTGGAGGGTCCCGGTTTGCATGAGAATCAGACAAAAAGCCGTAGATAACACAGCAAGAAAATTTCTAACCCATGAGTAGTTACAATGACATTACTAGTGAATCCCTGGTTTCAACCCCCCCCTGTAATACATCAGCCCAACCTCGTGAAGGAGGGGGGGGGGGTGGGACGATGCTGGAATGGGGGAGGGCGAAACCACCTGTGAACGACGGGGGGGGGGGGAAAGACCTGGTGAAGGGGGGGATCACCGATGTCTGAAGGGGGGGGCGCTTCATGTTGCATGGGGGCCGCGTGATGCTGGAACGGGGGAAAAACCGATAGATGGTGGAGGGGGGATGCGTTCAAGGGGGGGAGCAGAACTTAAATCCATCCGGCAAACGCCGGGTATATCACTAGTATATAATAGTATATCTGTCCCTGCCGAAGCCGCGGAATGTTATCTTTACCCACAGATTATGTGGGTGCAGAAGTCACTTAGGTCATTTTGTGGGGTTCAGAGTCACTGGCCCTGACGGTAGTCTCTATGTGTCGCCGGCCTGACACAATCCCCCCAAATGTGGAACAAGCTCACAAGTTCTTTAAGTTTAAAGAAGAATATCGAGTATTAAATGAAAAGTAACCTCCGTGCCCACTCTTGGGCTTTTTACCCTTGAGCAAAATGTTTGGATTTTTGTATTTTCATAACATTGCTATTCTTTCTTTAGTGAAAGACCTTGTGTGTGTGCCCACATTTTGTTGGGATTCCAGCCCATACATGTGCCCCCCCCCCCCCCTTACTTGCCTTGATGTGCACCCCCCAGTATGGTTGGGTATCCAAGGATATTACAAGCAATGAACAGACGGGTACACATACAGAAGCATCAAGCACACGGTACACAGTAAAAGCATACACAGCCAGACACGGTACACAGTAAGAGTATACAAGCACAGAGGGGTACACAGTTAGAAGTATAACCAGCACAGACGGGCTACACAGAGAAGTATACAAGCACAAGAGGGGTACACAGTAGAAGTATACAAGCACAGAGGGGTACACGTAAGAAGTATACAGTAACAATGCACAGACGGTACTAAAGCTAAAGCGACTTCAAGTAGGTATCCAAGCACAGACGGTACATCATAAGAATTATACAAGACCAGGGGTACACAGTAAGAATATACAAGCACAGAGGGGTACACGTAAGAAGTATACAAGCAACGTCCAGTAGAAGAAAGACGGGGTACCCAGTAAGAAGTTACAAGCACACGGGTACACAGTAGAGTATACAGCACAGAGGGCCGTAAAGTTACACCATACGGATTGAGTTATACAAGCACAGACGGTACAACAGTAAGAATATACAAGCACAGAACGGTACACGTAAGAAGTATACAAGCACGAAGGGTAACACATTTGTAAGAAGTATACAAGCACAACGGGTAACACAGTAAGATATCACAGCACAGACGGGTACACAGTAAGAAGTATACATCACAGAGGTTCAGTATAACAGACGGTACCAAGAAGTATACAAGGCACAACGGTACCAAGTTACAACAAGGTACAAGTAAAAGTATACAAGCACAACCGTTACAAAAAAGCAGCCCACGTGTCACAGTAAGAAGTTACAAGCATCAACGGGTAACACAGTAAAGTAACCAAGCACAGACGGGTACAACAGTAAGAAGTGATACAGTACAAAACAAAAACAAACAGTGGTAACACAGTAAGACAGTATCAGTACATGCAAGCACACGGGTACCAGTAAGAAGTATACAGCACGCTGGTACACAGTAAGAAGTAATGACAAGCACAACGGGTACCAAGTAAGAAGGTAACAAAGCACAGATGGGTCACTAAGTAAAAGACAGCGGGTACATAAGAGTAACAAGCACAGACGGGTACACATAAAAGTATACAATCAACGAGGTTCACAGTAAGAGTATACAGCCAGACGGGTACCACAGTAAGAAGTTACAAGCACGACGGGTACACAGTACGAAGTATACAGTCACCACGGTACACGTAAGAAGTATCAAGCAACAGACGGGTACACGTAAGAATTTCTCAAGCACAACGTGTACACGTGGTATACAGAACGTGTACGTTACATTCAAGCAACGACGGGTACACAGTAAGAAGTATCAAGCACAGAGTGTGTACACAGTAAGAAGTATACAAGCAGACGGTACCACAGTAGAAGTATATCAAGACAGAGGGGTACACAGTACGAGTATGCAATGCACAGCCGGTACACAGTAAGAAGTCTACGAAAGCACAGACGGGACAACGTAATAGAAGTATAACAAGCACAGACGGTACACAGTAAGAAGTAACAAGCACAGACGGGTACAACAGTAAGAAGTAATACAAGCACAGACGTGTACACATATAAGAGTATACACCCCAGGTGGGTACACAGTAAAGTACTAACACAGACGGTACACAGAATATAAATCACAGACGTCACGTAAAATTCAGCGCGTACACAGTAAGAAGTAACAAGCACAACGGTACACGTTAATGAAGAACAAGCACAAAACGTGTACCAGTGAGAAGTTACAGCACAGCACGGGTACACAGTAGAATAATACAAGCCCAGAACGGGTACACATAAGAAGTTTACAAGTCACAGACGGGTCCACAGTAAGAAGTATCAGTACAGCACGACGGTCACCAGATTACAGTAAGCAAGTTTACTAAACACAACACGACGGTACACAAGTAGAAGTATACAGCACAGACGGGACACCAGTAAGAAGCATACAAGCACAGTGGTCACACGTAAGAAGTATCCAAGCACAGACGGGTACCACAGTAAGACGTATACGAAGCACAGACGGGTACCCAGTAAAGAAGTAAACAACACAGACGGGTACCAACAGTAAGAATATACAAGCACATGACGGGTACACAGTAAGAAGTATACAAGCACAGACGGTACCATTAGAGTATACACAGCACAAACTGTACACGGTAGACGTGTTTCAGGAGCACAGACGGGTACACAGTAAAGAATCAAGTAAGGTACCAAGGAACACAACCGGGTACGACAGTAAGAAGTATACAAGCACACAACGTGGTCCACGTAAGAATTATACAGCACGACGGTTCACAGTAAGAAGTATACATACGCACAGACGGGAACTAAGAAGTATAACAGTACAGATGCACGATCGGGTACAACAGTAAGAAGTATACCATATGCACAGACGGGTACACAGTTAATGAAGTATACAGAGGTACGTACAGATACAGCAACGGTTACACAGTAAGGAAGTATACAAGCACAGACGGGTACACACCTAGATAGTTATCACCAGCACAGACGGGTACACAGTATAGAAGTATACAGCACATAACGGGTACCACCGTAAGAAGTATACAAGCAACAGACGGGTCACAGAACATAGAAAAGATGTACAGTAGAACCCGACAGACGGGTTCCACATTAAGAAGTATACAAGCACATACGGGTACACAGTAGAATATACAGCACACTCCGGGACACAGTAAGAAGTATACAAGCACGCGGGTACACGAGAGTCCACAAGTACAGTAATGCCCCGACATGTTACCTGCTTGCTGGCTGAAGCGCTCTGAGGCCGCTTCCCGCTCAGCACTGAGCCCCTACCGCTCCGAATTAGAGCGGCTTTAGGTAGTGGGCTCACCTGGCGTTTTCCGCGCGCTTTTGCGGAAGCGGCAGGTCTTGGGGGAATTTAAATTCCCGCCCGCTTGCGCGAGACCAGGCCGGTCAACTTGAGCGGTTTCGCTCCAATGAGGCGAACCTCCGTGTTCGTCATGCCCGCCCCCGGCCAGTGACGCGCCCGCCCGGCCCGCCCCCTACGGTCTTGCCCCTCTGCCCGCCGATCCATTCTCTGTTTTGTGTGTGTGTGTGTGTGGTGTATTTGTATGCTGTGTGGTGTTGTGGGTGGTGTGGTATGTGTGTGTGTGTGAGTATGTGTGTGTATGTGTATGCTGGTGTGGTGTGTGTGTGCTGTGTGTTGGTGTGTATGTGGTTGTGTGTGAGTAGAGTGTGTGTATTATGATGCATTAGTCTGTTTGTTTATGTGTACTTGTTGTGTATGTTTGTGAAATGTGTTGATGCGTGTGTGTGTGTGTGTGTGTGTATGGTGTGTGTTGTGTGTGGTGTGTGGTGTCTTTTGTGTGTGTGTGTGTTGTGTTGTGTGTGTTGTGTGTTTGTGTGCTGTGTGGTGTGTGTGTGTGTGTGCCTTTGTGTCTGCATGATGTGGTGTGTGCCTTTGTGTGTGTGCCTTGGGTATGCATGTGTGTGTGTGCCTTTGTGTGTGTTGTGTGGTGTGTGCCTTTGTTATTCATTTGTGTGTATGTTCTTTGTGTATGCAGGGCTGTGTGTGTGCCTTTGTTGTTGTGTGTGTGTGTGTGTGTGTATGTATGTGTGTGTGTGCATTGTGTGTGTGTAATGTGTATGCATGTGTGTGTGTGTGTGTGTGTGTGTATGTGTGTGTGTGTGTGTGGTGGGGGGGGTGGTTGTGTGCCTTTGTGTGTGTGTGTTGTGTGTGTGTGTTGTGTATGCATGTTTGTGTGTGTGGTGTGTTGTGTATGTGTATGCATGTGTGGTGTGTGTGTATGTATATGTGTGTTGCCATGTGTGTGTTTGTTTGTCTCTATTTCTTTTGTGTTGATTTGTGATTGTTGTTTGTGCCTCTTTTTGTGTGTTTGTTTATGCTTGTTTGTACTTTATTTTTTTTCCGTGTTTGTTGTTTCCTGTTTTATGTTGTGTTCTTATTGTGTGTTTTTTGTGTTTATGTGTTGTTCGGTGCGTGCGCGTGCGTTAATATATTTATCAAGAGTTGCACAAGGTTAATACATAATTTATTCTCACAACATTTCTTTTTTGTAATTTTTTTAAAATATTATAATAACACACACACACACACACACACCCACACACCCACACACACACGTTTCCCCAGTGACCACACATAACTGACAGCTACCCAAGTGACAACACACACAGTGATACCCGCCTCCCAAGCGCGATTGCTGTCGTCCTCTGTAAGGACAGCAAAAGCTCCTGGTAGAGCGAGCGGCAGCAAGCGAGAGCGAGCAACGCCAAACATGGCCAAGGCCTAAGAAGTATACAAGCCATAGACACGCAGGGACGCCATCGATTCCCCAGAGATGGAGCGCGGCTTACCCTGTGACCTGTGAATCATTTATTTAGCAATAATATAATCATAAGTATTTCACATCGCGCTTTTCTCTCCCAATGGGACTCAAAGCGCGTCACAATGCAGCACAGCGCGCGGGGACGCAGCACATCGGAGTGTTACAGACACCAGCCGCTGGCCCGTAGAGCTTACAGTCAAGTTTTTTGGTGGCACAGGGAGATAAAGTGACTTGCCCAAGGTCACAGGAGCCGACGCCAGGAATTGAACCAGGTTAATCTCGATTTAGCAGCCGCGTTTTACGCACTGAGCCACTACCCACCACACATTTTTTTCTAATGTATATACATGCTCATGGTGCTATAAACCGCAACATCCGTGGGGCATTTAAACCACTGCTGTGTGCTGAGGTAGGGGGTTGAGCTGTGGGGGCCTATAGGTGAGCTGGCTCAGTCAGTCAGCAGTGCAATGCTGTGTTTTTCGCGGGTAAGGTGCCAGCTGTCTCTGGCACGCCAGTTCCCTCACTCCTCTCGCGAACAGGGTCCCCCTCCCCACGCAGGCTGTTGGGCAAGAAAAGGGGTCAGCGCTGAAAAATGGGACCAGAATATAAACCAAGAGGGAGGATGGGAGGAGCATAGATAGTGAAGAGATCTAAGAGGGGGGGAAGGGAAAAGCATCCCCAGGAGAGATAATGAAGGGGGTGGGATGAGTAGAGATCAGTGGAAAGGTCAGAGAGGGGGAGACTGAAGGAGGAGATAGCATGGGGGGGGGGGGGGGGGGGGGGGGCTGTTACCCCTGCATTGCCAGCGACAGTTAGAGAGTGTTCGCTCTGTCTATATATGAGGGGTTAAATGATTAGCTGAGGGGGGAGGGAGAGAGGAAAGGGGATTTGCAGAGGAAGGACAAAGATGGGGGAAGAAGGAAAGCCATAAAGAAAGGTTAGGAGAGACAAAGGAGAGGAGAGTGAAGAGAGGAGGATATTTGTGTCTTGTGGCGGTATTCTGAATCGCTTCAAGACTCAAGTATTCCATATATTCTAGATTAAATATAAACAGAACCCATCTACAGATCTGTTTCTATCTATCTGTGTCTGTCTGTGTGTCTTCTTATCTGTTGTCTATCTACTTATCTGTGTCTGTAAATTCTCCCTAATTACCACTTAGAGTGTAACTCTTTGGGGGGCAGAGACTCCCTTTCCTATTGTTACATGTCTGAAAGCTAATTCCCACTATATGCGCCCCCCGTCTCTTGCCCTCCGGTGCTCACACCCCCTCCCCCCTTTCGCGTCGGGGCAACGTGACCCGCAGCGTCATTTTGACCCACGTTGCTATGGGAACGCGCGTGTCATATGACGCCGCGTTGCCAGGAGACGCTTCCAGACGCCGGCTGAAGCCAACGTAAGTTTAGGTTCCAGAAGCCTCACCGATCCCCCCCGGCATTTAGTTTTAATGTCTTGGGAAGAGTGTGGGGCCTCTGCCACTGCCGCGCACGCCCCCGGAAAAATCTCCCCGCCCCCAGTTTGTGCACCCGTTTGTTATATTATACGTCACTTGTTTACTACTGTGAAGCGCTGTATATGTGGCGCTGATGAATAAAAATATACATACATACTAGAACTATCTGTTGTCTCTAACTATATAATATATATATATATATATATATAATTGTCTGTGTGTCTCTCCCTGTGTGTCTGTCTATCTATCTATGTCTATCTACCTATCTGGGTGTCTGTATGTCAGTGTCGATCTACCTGTGTCTGTCTGTCTATCTTAATAAAGGTATACATACATCTTACTATCTATGTCTATCTACCTATCTGGGTGTCTGTATGTCGTTGTCGATCTACCTGTGTCTGTCTGTCTATCTTAATAAAGGCATACATACATCTTACTATCTATGTCTACCTACCTATCTGGTGGTTGTATGTCGGTGTCGATCTACCGTCTGTCTGTCTATCTTAATAAAGGCATACATACATCTCACTATCTATGTTCTAACCTACCTATCTGGTGGGTTCTTATCTCGTATGTCGGTGTCGATCTACCGTCTGTCCTGTCTATCTTAATAAAGGCATACATCATCTTACTATCTGTCTACCTACCTATCTGGGTGTCTGTATGTCGGTGTCGATCTACCTGTGTCTGTCTGTCTATCTAATAAAGGCATACACATACATCACATCTTACTATCTATGTCACCTACCTATCTGGGTGTCTGTAGTCGGTGTCGATCTACCGTCTGTCTGTCTATCTTAATAAAGGCCATACATACATCTTCTATCTATGTCTACCTACCTATCTGGTTTCTGTATGTCGGTGTCGATCTACCATGTATGTATGTATGTATGCCTTTATTAAGATAGACAGACAGACACAGGTAGATCGAAGACATTTACAGACACCCAGATAGGTAGGTAGACATAGATAGTAAGATGTATGTATGCCTTTATTAAGATAGACAGACAGACGGTAGATCGACACCGACCTAAAGACACAAGATAGGTAGGTAAGAATTGATAGTAAGATGTGATGTATGTATGCCTTTATTAAGATAGACAGACAGACGGTAGATCGACACCGACATACAGAACCAAGATAGGTAGGTAGACATAGATAGTAAGATGTATGTATGCCTTTATTAAGAGATAGACAGACAGCACGGTAGATCGACACCGACATACAGACACCCAGATAGGTAGGTAGACTAGATAGTGAGATGTATGTATGCCTTTATTAAGATAGACAGACAGACAGGTAGATCGACACCGACATACAGACACCCAGATAGGTAGGTAGACATAGATAGTAAGATGTATGTATGCCTTTATTAAGATAGACAGACAGACACAGGTAGATCGACACCGACATACAGACACCCAGATAGGTAGATAGACATAGATAGTAAGATGTATGTATACCTTTATTAAGATAGACAGACAGACACAGGTAGATCGACACTGACATACAGACACCCAGATAGGTAGATAGACATAGATAGATAGACAGACACACAGGTAGATAGACACACAGACAATATATATATATATATATATATATATATATATAGTTAGAGACACAGATAGTTCTATGTATGTATGTATATTTTTATTCATACAGCGCCATCCCATGTACACAGCGCTTCACAGTAGTAATACACGTGACGTAATAATATAACACGGGTGCACAAACTGGGGGCGGGAGATTTTTCCGGGGGGTGCGCGGGCAGTGGCAGAGGCCCCACACTCTTCCCCAAGACATTAAAACTAAATGCCGGGGGATCGCGTGAGGCTTCTGGAACCTAAACTTACGTTGCTTCAGCCGGCGTCTGGAAGCGTCTCCATGGCAACGCGGCGTCATATGACACGCGCGTTCCCATAGCAACGTGGCGTCAAATGACGCTGCGGGTCACGTGCCCCCCGCGCGAAAGGGGGGAGGGGGTCGTGAGCACCGGAGGGCAAGAGACGGGGGCGCATATAGTGGGAATTAGCTCTTCAGACATGTAACAATAGGAAAGGGAGTCTCTGCCCCAAAGAGCTTACACTCTAAGTGGTAATTAGGGAGAATTTACAGACACAGATAAGTAGATAGACACACAGATAAGAAGACACACAGACAGACACAGATAGATAGAAACAGATCTGTAGATGGTTCTGTTTATATTTTAATCTAGAATAATATGGAATACTTGAGTCTTGAAGCGATTCAGACATACCGCCACAAGACACAAATATCCCTCTCCTTCTCTCCCTCCTCTCCTTTGTCTCTCCCTCACCTTTCTATTTATGGCTTTCCTCTCTTCCCCCCTCTTTGTCCTTCCTCTGCAAATCCCCTTTCCTCTCTCCCTCCCCCCTCAGCTAATCATTTAACCCCTCATATATAGACAGAGCGAACCTCTCTAAGGTCGCTGGCAATGCAGGGGTCCCCCCCCCCCCCCCCCCCCATGCTATCTCCCTCCAGTCTCTCCCCTCTCTGACCTTTCCACTGATCTCTCTCCTCATCCCCACCCCCTTCTTATCTCTCCCTGGGGCTGCTTTTCCCCTTCCTCCCCCCTCTTATCTCTCTCTCACTATCTGCTCCCTCCCATCCTCCCTTCTTGGTTTCTATTCCTGGTCCATTTTTCAGCGCTGACCCCCTTTCTCTGCCCACAGCCTGCGTGGGGAGGGGGACCCTGTTCGCGAGAGGAGTGAGGGAACTGGCGTGCCAGAGACAGCTGGCACCTTACCCGCGAAAACACAGCATTTGCACTGCCTGCTGACTGAGCCAGCTCACCTATAGGCCCCCACAGCTCAACCCCCTACCCTCAGCACAGCAGTGGTTTAAATGCCCCACGGATGTTGCGGTTTATAGCCACACTGAGCATGTATATACATTAGAAAAAATGTGTGTGTGTAGTGGCTCAGTGCGTAAAACGCCGGCTGCTAACATCGAGATTAACCTGGTTCAATTCCTGGCGTCGGCTCCTTGTGACCTTGGGCAAGTCACTTTATCTCCCTGTGCCACCAAAAACTTTGACTGTAAGCTCTACGGGCCAGCGGCTGTGTCTGTAACACTCCGATGTGCTGCGTCCCGCGCGCTGTGCTGCAATTGTGACGCGCTTTGAGTCCCATTGGGAGAAAAGCGCGATGTGAAATACTTATGATTATATTATTTGCTAAATAAATGATCACAGGTCACAGGGTAAGCCGCGCTCCATCTCTGGGGAATCTGATGGCGTTCCCTGCGTGTCTATGTGCTTGTATACTTCTTAGGCCTTGGCCATGTTTGGCGCTTGCTCGCTCTCGCTTGCTGCCGCTCGCTCTACCAGGAGCTTTTTGCTGTCCTTACAGAGGAGACAGCAAGCGCTTGGGAGGCGGGTATCACTGTGTGTGTGTGTCACTTGGTAGCTGTCAGTATGTGTGTGTCGGTCACTGGGGAAAACGTGTGTGTGTGGGGTGTGGGTGTGTGTGTGTGTGTGTGTGTTATTATAATATTTTAAAAAATTACAAAAAAGACATGTTGTTGAGAATAAATTATTATTAACACTTGTGCAACTTTGATAAATATATAACGCACGCGCACGCACGCACACACACAAACACACAACAAACACACAACACAGACACAACAAACAACAAAATGCACAAACACGAAAACAATAATCAAAAACAAACACAACACAGAGGCAAAAAACACACAAAACAACACAAGAACAAACAACACCACACACATGCACACACATATACAACACACACACACACATGCATACACATACACACACACACACACACAAACATGCATACACAACCACACACACACACACACACACACAAAGGCACACACCAACACACACACACACACACATACCACACACACACACACACACACATGCATACACATACACACACACAATGCACACACACACCATACATACACACACACACACACACACACACAAAGGCAACACACACCCGCATACACAAAGACATACACACACATGCATACACAAAGGCACACACACACACACACACACAAAGGCACACACACACATGCATACACAAAGGCACACACACAAAGGCACACACACACAGCAACACAAAGGCCACACCACACACACACACACACACACACACACACACACACACACACACACACACACACACACAAACACACACACACACACACACACAACACACACCATACACACACACACACACACACACGCATACACAACACATACAACAACGCATAACACATACACATACACACACACACAAACATGCTTATACATACACACACATCTACACACCAACCACATACACACACACACACGCATACACACACCACACCAGCATACACATACACACACATACTCACACACACACACATCACACCACACACACCAACACAGCATACACATACACACACACACACACACACACAAACAGAGACATGGATCGGGGCAGAGGGGCACAGACCGTCAGGGGGCGGGCCGGGCGGGAGCGTCACTGGCCGGGGGCGGGCATGACGACACAAGGAGCTGTTCGCCTCATTGGGCGAACCGCTCAGTGACCGGCTTTGTCTCGCGCAAGCGGGGGAATTTAAATTCCCCCAAGACCTGCGCTTCCGCAAGCGCGCGGAAGCGCAGGTGAGCCCCTACTAAAGCCGCTCTAATGCGGCTGTAGGGGCTCAGTGCTGAGCGGGAAGCGCGCCTCAGAGCGCTTCGCCAGCAGCAGGTAACATGTCGGGGCTATTGTACCTATGGATGTACTTCTCTTGTGCGGCTGTATACTTCTTACTGTGTACCCGGTATGTGCTTGATACTTCTACTGTGTACCCGTCTTGCTTGTATACTTCTATGTGGACCCGCTGTGCTGTAACTTCTTTTCTGTGTACCCGTCTGTTGCTTGTATACTTCTTACTTGTACCCGTATGTGCTTGTATACTTCTTTACTGTGTACCCGTCTGTGCTTGGTGTAACTATCTTAACTGTGTACCCGTCTGTGCTTGTATACTTCTTACTGGTACCCGTCTGTGCTGTTACTCTTACTTGTCCGTACCGTCTGTATACTTCTTACTCCCGTCTGTGCATTTTATACTCTTACTGTGTACCCGTCGTGCTTGTACTGTATATTCTTACTGTGTACCCCGTCTGTGCTTGTATACTTCTTACTGTGACCCGTCTGTGCTTGTTAATTCTTTACTGGACCCGTCTTGTGCTTGTATACTTCTTACTGTGTACCCGTGTGTGCTTGTATACTTCTTTACTGGTACCCGTCTGTGCTTGAACACGTCACCGTGTCGTTTGTGCTTGTATACTTCTTACATGGTTACGTCTGTGCTTGTATACTTCTTACTGTGTACCCGTCTGTGCTTGTATACTTCTTACTGTGTACCCGTCTGTGTTGTTATACTCTTACTGGTACCCGTCTGTGCTTGTATACGTCTTACTGGTACCCGTCTGTGCTTGTATACTTCTTATTGTGACCCATGTGCTGTATCTTCTTACTGTGTACCCGTCTGTGCTGTATACTTCTTACTGTGTACCGTCGTGCTTGTATACTTCTTACTGTGTACCGTCTGTGCATGTACTGATACTCTTACTGTGGACCCGTCTGTGCTTGTATGTATCTTCTTATGTGTACCCGTCTGGCTTGTATACTTTTACTGTGTACCCGTCTGTGCTGTATACTTCTTACTGTGACCGTTTGTGCTTTGTATACTTCTTACCGTGTACCCGGTTTGTGCTTGTATACTTCTTACTGTGTACCGTCTGTTGCTTGTAAACTTTTACGTGTACCGTCTGTGTTGTATACTTCTGTGTACCGTCTGTGTTGTAACTTCTTACTGTGTACCCCTCTGTGGCTTGTATACTTCTTACATGTGTACCGTCTGTGCTTGTATACTTCTTACTGTGTACCCGTCTGTGCTTGTATACTTCTTACTGTGTACCGCTGTGCTTGTATACTTCTTACTTGTACCCGTCTGTGCTTGTATACTTCTTACTGTGTACCCGCTGTGTTGTATACTTCTTACTGTGTACCCGTCTGTGCTTGTATACTTCTTACTGTGGTACCGTCTGTGCTTGTATACTTCTTACTGTGTACCACTCTGTGGGCTTGTATACTTCTTACTGTGTACCCGTCTGTGCTTGACACTTATTACCGTGTACACGTTTTGCTGGTATACTTCTTACTGTGTACCGTCTGTGCTTGAACAATTCTTACCGTGTACCCGTTGTGCTTGATACTTCTACTGTGTACCCGTGTGCTGTATACTTCTTACTGTGTACCCGTCTGTGCTTGTAACTTCTTACTGTGTACCCGTCTGTGCTTGTATACTTCTTACTGTGTACCCGATGTGATTGTATACTTTTACTGTGTACCCGTCTGTGCTTGTATACTTCTTACTGTGTACCCATCTGTGCTTGTATACTTCTTACTGGTACCCGTTGTGCTTGTATACTTCTTACTGTGTACCGCTGTGCTTGTATACTTCTTACTGTGTACCCGTCTGTGCATGTACTGTATACTCTTACTGTGTACCCGTTGTGCTTGTACTGTCACTTCTTACTGTGTACCCGTCTGTGCTTGATACCTTCTACTGTGTACCCGTCTGCATGCTTGTAACTTCTTACTGTGACCCTTGTGCTTGATACTTTTACTGGTGTACCCGTTGTGCTTGTATATTCTTACTGTGTACCGTCTTGTTGTAACTTTTGTGTACCGTCTGTGCTTGTATACTTCTGTGTACTGTCTGTGCTTGTATACTTTACTGGTACCCCTGTGTGTATACTTCTTACTGTGTACCCGTCTGTGCTTGATACTTCTTACTGTGTTACCCGTTGTGCTTGTATCTTCTTAATGTTTACCCGGTCTGTGCTTGTATACTTCTTACGTGTACCGTCTGTGCTTGTATACTTCTTACTGTGTACCCGTCTGTGCTTGTATACTTCTTAATGTGTACCCCTCGTGCTTGTATACTTCTACTGTGTACCGTCTGTGCTTTGTATACTTCTTACTGTGTACCCCTCTGTGCTTGTATACTTCTTACTGTGTACCCCTCTGTGCTTGTATACTTCTTACTGTGTACCCTCTGTTGTCTTGTATACATTCTTACTGTGTACCCGTCTGTGCTTGTATACTTCTTACTGTGTACCGTCTGTGCATGTACTGTATACTTCTTACGTGTACCCCTCGTGCTTGTATACTTCTTACTGTGTACCCCTCTGTGCTTGTATACTTTTACTGTGTACCCGTCTGTGTGTATACTTCTTAATGTGTACCCCTCTGTGCTTGTATACTTCTTACTGTGTACACTCTGTGCTGTATGCTTCTTACTGTGTACCGTGTGACTTGTATGCTTCTACTGTGTACCCGTCTGTTCATTGCTGTAAATCCTTGGATACCAACCATACTGAGGGGTGCACATCCAGCAAGTCTAGGGGGGGGGGGGGGCACATGTATGGGCTGGAATCCCCAAAATGTGGGCACACACACAAGGTCTTTCACTAAAGAAGAATAGCAATGTATGAAATAAAAGATCAACATTTGCTCAAGGTAAAACGCCAAGAGTGGGACCGGAGGGTTTTACTTTTCATTTAATACCTCGCTATTCTTCTACTTAAAGACCTTGTGAGTGTTCCACATTTGGGGGATTTGTTCAGGCCGGCAGACACATGAGAATACGTCAGGGCCAGTGCCCTCTGAACCCCACAAATGACTAATTGACTTCCTGCCCCCACATAATCTGTGGGTAAAGCTACACATTCCTGGCAGGCTTCGGCAGGGACAGATATATATATATACTAGCTGATATACCCGGCGTTGCCCGGATTTAATTTTCCTGCTCCCCCCCTCTCCGATCCCCCCTCCAACCATCTCGGTTTTCCCCCGTTCACAGCATCACGCGGCCCCCATGCAACATGAAGCGCCCCCCCCTTCACATGTGATCCCCCCCTTCCACGGTCTGTTCCCCCCCCCCCCTCGTTCACAGGTGGTTCGCCCTCCCCCATTCCAGCATCGTCCCACCCCCCCACCTCTCCTTCAGAGGTTGGGCGTGTATTACAGGGGGGGGTTGAAACCAGGGATTCACTAGTAATGTCATTGTATACTCATGTGTTAGAAATTTTCTTGCTGTGATTATCTCGGCTGTTTTGTTGATTTCATGAAACCGGGACCCTCCCGGGTCTAACTGGGAAACATTTGCATTTTGGAGGGCCAATTCGGGAAAGAAAAATGGCGCCGGCCCTAGGTTGTGCGGTAAGCGATGATGTCTGCGCAATGTGTCAGGATGGGACGGTCTGTCGAGCTCTTTACGTAAGAGGGAGGGGGGTTCACATGGGTGACGGGTTGTTGGTGTGCCTTTGTTCTGTTCTGCAGTGGGGTGGTGTGGGGGTGGCTGCACCTGGAGGGGGGACAGGGGCAGGAATGCTGGGGGTAAGAGGACTTGTGACTCTGGGGAGGAGGGTTGGAATTGGCTCTCGAAGAAATAAAGGCCCTATTCAGTCGACTGAACACTCCACATAAGGGTTCCCGTTCCCAGAGAGGAGGGACCAAGGGCTAGTATGCTTAAGGCAAGCTCAGGCAGGTCCTGAATGTATATACTGTAACGGACCTCCGACTATCAGGGACGGCTGAGACAGTCCTGGGTTTATATGTAATGTAGAGTGACCTTGACTGCAGGAGTATCGGGCCGGCATCAGGCGTGGGTGGGTTTATGTAATGTAGATTTACCCACTCCGAACTGCGAGTATCAGGGACAGGCTGAGACAGTCCGTGGGTTTTATAGTAATGTAGGTGACCTGATGCAGGAGTATCAGGGACAGGCTAGGAGACAGTACTGGTTTATATGTAATGTAGAGTGACCATGGACTGCGAGTATCAGGGACAGCTGAGACAGTTCCATGGGGTTTATATGTAATGTAGAGTGACCTGACGTGCAGAGTATCAGGGAAGGCTGAGGACAGTCCGGGTTATATGAATGTAGAGTGAATGACTGCAGAGTATCGGGGGACAGGCTGGACAGTCCTGGGGTTATATGTAATGTAGAGTGACGCGACTGCAGAGTATTCAGGGACAGGTGAGACAGTCCTGGGTTTATATGTATGTAGAGTGACCTGACTGCAGCAGTAATCAGGGACAGGCTGCAGACAGTCCTGGGTTTATATGTAATGTAGAGTGACCAGACTGAGAGTATCGGGGCACCACCAAGATAGCAGTCGGGGTTAGACTAATGTACGGGTCCTACTCTTGACTGAAGAGATATCAGGAAGGTGAGACAGTCCTGGGTTGGATATGTAGGGTGACTTCCTCGCTCGGATTATCAGAATGGTTCTGTTACCCAGGCAGCAAGTGGTTAACACAGGGTTGAGGAGACGAGCTTTCCTTGAATTGAGAAGGAGTAAAGAAGGGGGGGGGGGGGGGGAGAGAGAAGAGGGGAACCTCCCCCTACCCCAAGCTGTGAGGGTCTAGTTTAGGGAGGTCAAAAGGGAAAGGTTTGCTTGCCCTTCGTTGTGGGTTATCAGAAGGAGGTAGTGGGGCAGAGCTTAAAAAGGTAGGAACACACACACCATCCCCTCCGCCACCTTACACACATCCCCCCCCCCCCCCCCCACCTTCTTCTCACCTGCCGAGCGGAGAACAAAGACAGGCATTAGAGGTGGGCAATTTAGGAAAATCACGAGGCCCTCGGGTGAGCCACCCACAACGGTACTCTGGTTGTTCTAGGCTCTGCGGATGGGGATCCCCCGCCCTGACTTTATTAATGCGTTACAGACGGTGTTATATGGCCGAGCGCTAACATGCAACTCCATATCGTGGCAAAATTAAACGGGCACTTTAACCCCTCTCAGTACCGACGGGCCTGGCTGCAACGGAACTGCGGTCGTCTAAGGGTTTAAAGGTTCGTGATATCACCCAAAAGTGTGTGTGTGTGGTGTGTGTGTGTTGTGTGGTGTATTATATATGAGACAACAAGGTGTACACGGTTCTGGCTGTTGAGTGGGTTTATTGGTTTGATATCATGCCCAGGCTATGTTTAAAAGCTGTTGTTTTAAAGCAGCAGGATGGCTGTAAGGGTGTTCCATGTAATGTGGACTTGAGAACAAAGGGGTCTTTCACTGTGTGCTCATTACAGTCAGTTCCTTACAGAATCCACTTGCTGTAGCGGAAGCACTGTATTGCTAGGTGATAATGGCGAGAAAAGCGGGTTGCGACCTGTCTAAGATGTGAGTGTGCTCAAAAGAAATTTTATAGATATAATAAGAAAGGACATACATTATTATAGTATGGAAACCACCCAGCTTGACAATGCAAAGCCTGGTACAACCAAACCTCACACTGATGAGATCAACAACAGGTCGAAACAGCTGCCTGTGAGTGGTTGACTGGTGCATTCTAATCTCACGCTGTGTTCTAAAAGCTGTTGAACAGGGAGCATTATATTAAAGGGTTCCGTGTAAAAATGAATTTCAGAAAAGGCAAAAACGGTGACCCATGATGTCTCTTTTTGACTGTCATTTCCCAGAATCCCATTGTGCCGTGGAAGCACTGTATGCTAGGTTGAGGAATGGGGATATATTGGCGGGGGTTGCAGACCCATATATTTATTTGATATAAATAAAACTGCATAAAGAATCGAGCCAATGTGCGTGCACATCGGGTGCAGCGATGACACTCTCCCGCAAGTCTGTAGGGAAGACGAGGGACAGATTTCAGAGTAGAAAGCATAACAAGGTGTTATCACAATGCAGGAGAGGGACGTGTTACTGGGAGGGCAGGGCGACACAGAGGGTTACTCCTTCTGCGTCACCCCCCTGGACCCGCAGCACCCTCCTGGTGAGACATTCCTGCCGTTTATCCCTTACAACGCTGCACCCTATACCTTCATACCTCCCCCTCCCCCCCCACCTACCAATAAAAAACTCTACACACCAAACTACATATCCAGGGAGGGTGGAACTATTCCAGGACATTTACCACGTGGCTAGGGCCACACAAAGTTTCCCTGGGGGCCCGAACTAGTTCCACTTGACCCCCCCTCCCCTTGTGTCTGCAAGCGTTGCGAGCCCCCCCACCTCCCTCTTTTTTAGACCATCCTCGCTCCACCCACCTTCCCATCTCTGTTCGCCTCACTCCCCCCCATGCTCACCCTCTATCCTCCTCCCGCCTTGATCCTCTCTCAACCCCCTCATCCTGCGCCACGCTCACTTAGCCACTCTTACGGCATGTCATTTCACCCGCCCCTCTTCTCTCTTTCCCCTAGCGTTCTCATGCACCTCTCCACTGTTCCTCTCTCACGTCCCCCCCTCACGCCCCCGGGGCAAAGCCCCTGCAACGCGCGCAACCCACCGGCAGTCGCGCGCAAACCCCCCATTTGCAGCCGCGGACCCCCCCTATCCCCGGCAGTCACACCGCCTACACCCGGCTACAGGGACCTCCTCACCGCTCGTCACCTCCGCATCCGCTCGTGCACCCCCCGCACCTCCACCACACCCGGAGTTGCCCGAAATCCCCCCCGCTCGTCTCGCAGCAACCCCTTCACGCGCGCTACGCACAGTTACGCATGTATTTCACCCGCCCCGCTCGTCCCCCCGTAGCTCGATCGCACCCCGCACGGGCCTCCTCACTTCCCTCTCAAGTCCTTCATGGATCCTTCTTTTCTCTCACCCCGTTATCCTCTCTTACCCCCCTTCAGTCCTCGATCCACCCCTTGAAGTCCTTCACCCCCCTATACTCATGTATTTCAGCCCGCCCCTATCTTTCTCACTCACCCCCCTCAATGTTTCCTATCTCACCCCCCCTTACCCGTCATCTCCAGCCTTCCCTCTCCCTCTCACGCTCTATCTATTTCACCCGCCCCCTCTTCTACACTCGCTTCTCTCTCACGCCCCTCATCCCCTAATCATAATCACCCGCGTCTAACACCCACCTCGCGGTTGAGCGCTCACGCCCACTCAGTCCCTGCACCCCTCCGCTTCATCTAGATACCCTGCCCGCAGCTCTCCGCCAGCCACACCCTCCCTGTAACCTCTCCCTCAAACATACCCCCCCCCATCTCAAGCATGAATTCACCGCCCCTCTTTCCCCTGTCCCACGCACCATTCACGTTGCCTCTCACTTCTCCCCTCTACAGCCCCCACCTCACTGTTAAGATTCCATACTGGCTATGGGGGTCCGTAACTGGCTATGGGCGGTCTCTGACAGGTACTATGGGCTGCCCCCCTCTCATGGCAACAGGAAGCCAGGTCACTTTTATTCAGGTCGCCAGAGCCGGTTCTGCCTCCGCAGTCCTCTGCCGCAGACCCCTTCTCCCTCCTCCTCGGCACACGTCCTCCTCCGCTCTGCGACTGCTCCCGGCGTCCCACAGGTCGCGCTCACCAATCACTGGCCTCACCCAAAATGGTGTGCCCTAGACAACCACCAAGTCGGCTTTGTTTTCCAGTTTGTTGTGCTAAAAAAGTACAGAAACGGCGTTCCCCTTGAGAAAAAGCCCTGTATATGTATATGTGTGTGTGTACACACACACACACACACACACACACAACACACCACACAAACACACGCACCACACACCATCACACACACACACACACACACACCCACAAACAACCACACACACACACACACACACAACACACCACACACTACTTCTAATAGTAACTTATTTCAATGGTGCTTTTCTCCCAATGGGACTCAAACGCGTCACAATTACAGTATAGCGCGCAGTACGCAGCACATAGGATTGTTAGACACAAGTCCCTGCCCCGTGGAGCTTACAATCTAGGGTTTTTGGTGCTGAGGCACAGGGAGATAAAGTGACTTGCCCAAGGCACAGTAGCCGACACCGGGAATTGAACCAGGCTCCCTGCTGCACACTCAGTGTCATTGTTTCACAGAGTCAGAGTCTTTACCTATATATATATATATATATATATATAACATAGGGCGCAAACCACTGCAAAATTTGTTTCCACGTGTGTATTCATAACAGCCTCACTGAGAGCTGAGGGTGCGGCAATATATTCCTATACTGCACTATATGTCACTGTCCCGTCTCCTCCGCTCTCTCTGTCCCCTGTGTGATGTGCACTGCACGTCCTGTGTGTCATTGTCCCCTCTCCTCCTCTCTCTGTCGTCCCCCTGTGATGTGCCACTGGCACGTCCTGCATGTCACTGGTCCTCCCGAGCTACTCTTCGGTCCCGGTGATGTGCACTGCAGGTCCTGCATGTCACTGTCCCCTCTCCTCTCTCTCTTGTCCGTGTGATGTGCACTGCAAGGTCTGCATGTCACTGTCCCCTCTCCTCCTCGTCCCGGTGTGATTGTGCACTGAGGTCCTGTGTGTCACTGGTTACCTCTCCTGCTCTCCCTGTCTCCTGTGTATGTGCACGGCAGGTCGTGTGTGGTCACTGTACCCTCTCCTCTCTCCCTGTCCCCTGCGTGATGTGCACGCAGGTCCCGTGTGGCACTGTCCCCTCTCCGTCCCTATGTGATGTGACATGCAGGTCCTGCATGTCACTGTCCGTCTCCTCCTCTCTCTGTCCCCCTAGTGTGTGCACTGCAGGTCCTGCGTGTCACTGTCCCGTTCTCATCTCTCTTCTGTCCCCTATGTGATGTGCACTGCAGGTCCTGCTGTCACTGTCCCCCTCCTCCTCTCTCCCCTACTGTGAGTGACAATGCAGGTCCTGTGTGTCACGTTCCCCTCGCGCCTCTCTCTGTCCCTATGTGATGTGCACTGCAGGTCCCGTGTGTCACTGTCCCCCTTCCTCCTCTTCTGTCCCCTATGTGATGTGCATGCAGGTCCGCGTGTCACTGTCCCCTCTCCTCCTCTTCTGTCCCTATGTGATGTGCCACTGCAGGTCCTGCATGTCACTGTTCCCTCTCCGACCTCTCTCTTGTCCCCTATGTGATGTGCACTGCAGGTCCTGCGTGTCACGTCCCCTTCCTCCTCTCTCTGTCCCCATGTGATGGCCATGCAGGTTCCTGCGTGTCACTGTCCCCTTCCCTCCTCTCTCTGTCCCCTATGTGATGGGCACTGCAGGTCCTGCATGTCACTGTTCCTCTCGCCTCTCTCTGTCTCCTAGTGAGTGCCCTGCATCTCATGTGGTCACTGCCCCCTCTCCTCCTCTCTCTGTCCCCTATGTGATGTGCACTGCAGGTCCTGCGTGTCACTGTCCCCTCTCCTCTCTCTCTGTCCCTATGTGATGTGCCACTGCAGGTCCTGCGTGTCACTGTCCCCTCCTCCTCTCTAGGCCCTCATGTGATGTGCACTGCAGGTACTGCATGTCACTGTTCCCTCTCCGCTCTCTCTGTCTCCTATGTGATGTGCCCTGCATCTCATGTGTGTCACTTGCCCCCTCTCCTCCTCTCTTGTCCCCTCTGTGATGTGCACTGCAGGTCCTGCATGTCACTGTTCCCTCTCCGCCTCTCTCTGTCCCTATGTGATGTGCACTGCAGGTCCGCATGTCACTGTACCCTCTCCGCCTCTTGTCTCCTGTGTGAGGTTGCCCTGCATCTCATGTGTGTCACTGACCCCATCTCCTCCTCTCTCTGTCCCTATGTGATGTGCACTGCAGGTCCGTGGTGTCACTGCCCCTCTCCGCCTCTCTGTCCCCTGTGTCACTGTCCCCCTCTCTGTCCCCATGTGTCACTGTCCCCCTCACTCTGTCCCCTATGTGTCACTGCCCCCCCCTCGCTCAGTCCCGTGGTCACTGCCCCTCCTCTCTCGTCCGTGTGTCACTGCCCCCCCCCTCTCTCTGTCCCCTGTGCGGGTGTGCACCAGTCGGGTGACAGTCACACAGTGTTGACTGTGTCAGGGTTGGCAGCCTGTGGACATGAAGGGACGCCCCCTATCGGTCAGTACGACATCACAGGCCCAGGGGGGGAGGGGTTAATGCCGCGGACGCGGTTCTTGTCACGTGACCCACCCCTACCAGGCCGCCCCACGTGACGTCAGCGGGAAGAGCTGGCTCCTGCTTCCAAGCGCGGTGACGTCACAGGATGGCGCTGCGTCGACGTCATCGCGCGCAGTTTCTGGTGTCCGACCGAGTTCCCGCCCAGCGAGAACGACAACTCCGGTGCGGAATATGGAGCCCGGCGGGCAGGGTGAGAAGGGGGGGTAATAAACCGGGGGGCGGCGGGAGTGTGTGTCACTGCGGGTAGGGAGGGTGCCCGTGGCATGGTGATGTGTGGGTGGTGCCTGGCAGTAGGGTTGTTTGCCTCAGCGTACCTCCAATATGAAAGTTATTTAGTTCATATCATGTTTTTTTTTTTTTAGGAGACCCTTTCCATGAGGGGTGGAGTGTCTGCAGGTTGGGAGGGTTGTTGCCCTGAGGCGTAGGTTTCGGGGGGAGGGGGGGGGTGTTGGGTAGTGTCGCGGGGGAGGGGTTGTTGCCCCAGTTGGGGCGTAGTGGGGAGGGGTGGGTGGTGGCGTTAGTTGGTTGGGGGAGGGGTGGGTGGTGGGCGTAGTGTGTTGCGGGGGAGGGGGGGTGATGGCGTAGTGTTGCGGGGGGATGGGGTGGGTTGTGGCGTAGTGTGCGGGGAGGGGGGGGGTGGGTTTGTGTGCCGGGGGAGAGGGGGTTTGTTGCCCCTGGCGTAGTGCGGCAAGGGGGGTTGTTGCCCCCGTGGCGTCCCGTCGGCAAGGGGGGTATGTTGCCCCCCCTTGGTCCCGTCGGCAAGGGGGGTTGTTTCCTTGCGTCCCGTCGGCAAGGGGGGTTGTTGCCCCCCCTGGCGTCCCGTCGGCAAGGGGGGTTGTTGCCCCCCCCTTGCGTCCCGTCGGCAAGGGGGGTTGTTGCCCCCCCTGGCGTCCCGTCGGCAAGGGGGGTTGTTGCCCCGTGGCATTGTATGTGTGTGAGCTATTCCTACCCCCCTCGGAATCTTCAGCTCCAGCATTCTGGAGACTGATAATGATCAGCTGGTATAACACCACTTTTAGTGTGTGTTTGTGTGTGTGTATACCTCTGTCGTGTGCACGGGCTGGTGACCGTCACAGTGCCTGGGCCGACCGCCTGTAACGTGGAGGTCGGCCCGTGGGTTGGGGGTGTCGCCCCATTGCATTTAAAGATACATTTTTGGTGGCAATAGAATATGTTTAGAGTCCAAAAACAAAGGCAATTTATGGAGCAAAGCTTACGTAAATGGCGGCCTTATTGCAGCGTGTGATGTGAGGAATTACATGGCACACGTTATTCTGAGATGTAGCAGGCTGTGCGTCACTACCACTATCAGACCATTTTCCACTTTGCGTGTTTAACGGGTGACACCGTTCTTATAAGGTTGAAAACACCCGTGCTAAAACATTTTACTATCGAAGAAGCTTGTTACAAAAAGTCATTAGCTCACTGACCGTGTCCCAGGGAGTTATACAAAATGTTATTATATACTGATTGCAGATGTTCACAAAATGTTTTTATTTATGTAATTACTTTAAGGCATGAGTGAACAATAATAATAATAATTTTCTTCTTGTATAGCGCTGCTAGTTTTACGTAGCGCTTTACAGAGACATTTGGTAGACACAGGTCCCTGCCCCGTGGAGCTTACAATCTATGTTTTAGGTGCCTGAGGCACAGGGAGATAAAGTGACTTGCCCAAGGTGCCGACATCGGGAATTGTACCCGGCTCCCCTGCCAGAGTCCGTGTCTTTACTCACGGAGCCGCTCCTTCTCCCAGGCTCCCCTGCTTCAAACTCCGTGCCAGAGTCCGTGTCTTTACTCATTGAGCCCTTCTTCACAAAAATATAAAGATTTCAGCAGACAGCCCTAATTTTTGGAGCCAGTTTGATTTAAAACAACAAAGCCCACGTCAGCAGTTGTGTATCACAGACACACATACTATCTGTGACGCGCACGCAAACTCCTCCTCTCCTGCACTGGGAGAAATGAGCATGGGTGAGCATAACCACGGAACACTATTCCCCCCACCTCCTGCTCTTCCCCCGCTAGAATTAGTGGCGCAATGCTGATTCACCCGCAACAGCACAACCCCTATCCTACTTACAGGAAAGGTCAGTCAGCACTGCAACACAGGCACCAGGAGGGCATTGTGTGTGTCTCTGTGTGTGTCTCTGTGTGTGTCTCTGTGTGTGTCTCTGTGTGTGTCTTCGTATATCACTAGCAATGTTACAAAATAGATATAAAAATACAGGGAATTAAAATACAATCAGTCTGCCAAACATACAAGAGAATCCCTGCCCCTAGGCCTAACCCAATCTAGTTTTGAAAATAATTAGATATGTTGGCTCCTATTCAATACAGTGGAAAGCAGGTAACGCACCTTTTTTTTTTTTTGTAATTGTTTCTTTGTTGACATATAATACAGTAATATAACATCAGCTGAAAATGTTATCACATAAAGTATCATAAATAAATAATGTCCAACTGTCATCCTCTCTCTCCACCTTCAAAGCCCATCTTAAAACACACTTTTAATGAAGCATATGGGTAGCTCAGCTGGCTGATACTATACACCTCATATGCACTGACCGTGGCCCGTTGCAGACACACTTACCAGAACACCCTCCTACTGTCTCTACATCCTACCTACTTATTTATTTATAACGTGTGTTACCAGGAAGTAATACAGTTAGTTACCTCTCGTTTTCAAGTATATCCTGGGCACAGAGTTATGATGATAAATACATAGTTACATTAAGTGAGCAGGGTTATACATTATATATAAGACACTGCATGCACAGTTAGAGATAATATATGTTATAGGCGTACGTAACAGTTACAGACCAGGTTAAAATGTGAGACCGCTTTAGTTTTACCACTTAGATTGTAAGCTCTTCGGGGCAGGGACTCGTTTCCTAATGTTACTTTTATGTGTGAAGAGCTTATTCCTAGTCCGACACGTGTGATACTGCTGTAAAGTGCCGTGTAAATGGATGGCGCTACATATTTAAAAATATACATACATGACCCGGAGTCCTCTGAACACGGACCACACGAACAACATTTTAAACATACATTTGATGAATGGTTTACGTGTCGCTGTACTGAACATATCATTTTATAGCATTCTGCAGGGATGGCCAACTCCAGTCCTCAAGGGCCACCAACAGGTCAGGTTTTCAGGATATCCCCGAAAGTCTTCCTGGCAGTCTTCGACTGAGCCACCTGTGCTGAAGCAGGGATATCCTGAAAACTTGAGCTGTCGGTGGCCCTTGACGACTGGAGTTGGCCGCCCCTGGCATTATGTATACAAAGAGAGAAAGCGGCACATTGTGATGTAAACGGCGGACCCGTTGGAATCGAGGTCGTACAGGAATATGCTGCTCCTTTTGTGGGGCTCTGAGGCCGAAACGGCTGGGAAAGTCCGACTCTGGGAGTGCCCATCAGTAACTGCTTCCCTGCAGGGTATCGCTTCCTTAATCTCTTCCCCGGCAGATACCCGCCGAGCATCGCGCCGTCAGTACCGCCCTTGCTAGTGACACTACCGGTAACCTCTTCCTTCCCAGAAGTCCCTTCTCCTGCTGCACATGTGCTGAGATGCCCTGCCGATCCCTTGGGCACTCAAAGGGTTCATGGCTGCCATTATGCCAGGGCAAGTCCTACAGCGTGTTAGCACATCAATGAGGCACGCTGTGTGCTTATTGTAATCACAAAGGGTGTCTGCCCTGACCCCTCCTGCCCTTCCCGTGTCTTAACGGGGACGTCTCTGCTCCCTGCCATGCGCACCATGAGGAGGGAGGCCTGTCACCGACCGGACAGCCGGGGACCCTGCTTACTGGAGATTCGCTTGTGGCTGCTCTCCTGCAGGCCGTGTGGTTTCTATCAGTGTTATAAAAATGTGTGTGTATATCTATACAGCACCATCTATGTACATAGCGCTTCGCAGCAACAATACATGTGACATAATATAACACAGTGGGAATACGCGCTTCAGGCACGAAAACAAAACACTAGGAAAAAGTTGGCCCTGCCCCGCAGAGCTTACAATCTACGTGGAAAGTAGGGGAGAACTTGCTGCGGCAGTAGGAAGGTGTTCTGGGAAGTGCGTCTGCAAGAGGCCAAGGTCAGTGCATATGAGATGTTTAGAGTCAGCCACCTGAGCTAACCATATGCTTTGTTAAAGACGTGTGTGTTTTAGATTATTCTTAAAGGTGGATAAAGAGCGTGTCAGTCGGATATTGAGGGGAAGGGCATTCCAATGGTGCGGGGAAGTGAGGGAGAGAGGTTTTAGGTGGGAGAGGGCTTTAGACACAAGAAGGGGTAGACAGAAGATATCATTGAGCAGAATGCAAGAATAAGGCGGGTGTATCGTGAGAAATTAGGGCTGAGATGTAAGGAGGGGCAGAGGAGGCTATAGCCTTAAGAGAGGAGAATTTTGTAAGTAATACAGCATTTGATAGGAAACCAGGAGAGTGATTTCAGCAGGGGAGACGCTGAGACAGATTTAGGAGAGAGTAAAGTGATTCTAGCAGCAGCGTTTAGGATAGTTTGTAGGGGAGGCAGGAAGGCCGGACGAGCGCTTGCCTTGAATGTACTGTGAATATAATATACAAAGATGGAAAAAGCAGGAACTGTAAATAATGCAAAATGATATTTATTCCATAGATCGACATTCCGATCCTTTCTCAAGAACACGAGGTCCCGCATTGGGAACGGGACATCCATCTATGGAATCAAAATAATTTTGTGTGTCTGTCTCTTCACCCGACACCATGCCGGAGGACAGAGACCGCAGACGGGATGTGGTGATGGGAAGAAGTGTATGTGTTAGATCTGATAGCGCTTTAAAATGTTGCATTCACTCTTAGATTACAATACACTTCTTTTCATCCCCATATCTTGTGTGCTGCATGTTCCCTCCGGTCATTGTGTCAGGGGGAGTATACCTTGTGATTTGGCTTAATGATACGTGCACATGCCATTAGGGAGAAGGAGCGGCCTCAGTGAGTAAAGACACTGACTCTGTAAACAATTCCCGGTGTCGGCTCCGTGTGACCGTGCGCAAGTCACTATCTCCCTGTGCCTCAGGCACCAAAACATAGATTGTAAGCTCCACGGGGCAGGGAAGGTCTTTGTATATCACGCGCTATACTGTAACGGTGAAGCACTTTGAGTCCCATTGGGAGAAAAAACGTTATATGGAATATAAAGTCATTTAGTATTTATGTATGCTGATTTAGTGGAGTGCCTACTTGGTGCTTATGTATGATATACATACTATTATAAGTGCTGGTTGTATTAAGTGTGGCGCATGAAAAATAAATGTGGAACACAGACTCCCTTGCGCCGCAGAATGGGCACGTAGTCGGGGAATCTGTGAAATGCGTCGGTACTCTACTCCGTGCAGCATGGAGGATTCTTAGAACCAGAAGGCGTTGGAACAAGGAAGGTGTGAAGTGCAGTTAATTGTTAGTACTTATAACTCCATAGTTGCAACAACGAGCAGGATTGAGAATGCCCCTCGATGCACATCTTGCCACATGTATGTGCACTTGGAGCAGCTGTTCCAGGGAGCGTACCGCTGTGGGGAAGTGTGAGCGGGTGGTCTCTTTGGAGTCTCAGATTGCTGATCTGAAGGGGAAACTTGCAATATTGAGGGACATTGACAATCTTGAAAGGAGTTTAGTGCTCACTGAGCAGGCCCTGGCTGGGACTAGTGGTGCAGATGGTGGAGCTGTGAGTGAGGAGCAGGTAGGTAGCTGGGTAACACTTAGAAGGGGAAGCAGGGGCAATAGGGAGAGGCAGGCCTGTTCTGAGCTGACCCATCCCAATAGATTTGACATATTAAGTGAAGATATTGGGAGTGTCAGGGCAGAAATGGCAAGGCTGGGGGAGACTGATTCCTCTAGCAGCCAGGGGAATAGTTCCTCCAGCACAGAGGGGACTCGGGATACTCAGAGACCAAGAAAGATTGTGGTGGTAGGGGACAACGTTATTAGAAGGTAGATGGGGCAATCTGTGGGGCAATGAACCGAACAGTTTGTTGTCTCCCAGGGGCTCGAGTTCAGCACATTGTGGATCGGTAGACAAATT
The DNA here is from genome assembly GCA_036426205.1 of Ascaphus truei. Lineage (NCBI taxonomy): Eukaryota > Metazoa > Chordata > Amphibia > Anura > Ascaphidae > Ascaphus > Ascaphus truei. Next base: position 50,976 of record WSYH01004285.1, read on the forward strand.
GTTGGGAGGGGCTCGGACTGACCCGGTGGTCTTGGTACACGTTGGCACTAATGACCAAGTTAGAGAAAGATGGAGGGTCCTAAAAATTATTTCAGGGGATCTAGGCTGCAAGCTTAAGGAAAGGACCTCCAAGGTAGTATTTTCTAAAATACTACAAGTGCCATGCGCTACCCCAGGGAGACAGTCAGAGATTAGGAAGGTTAATGCGTGGCTAAGATAGTGGTGTAGGAAGGAGGGTTTGGGGTTTTTAGAGCACTGGGACTCCTTTTCTGAGGGGTACTATCTTTATGGTAGGGATGGATTACACCTCAATGAAGAGGGATCTTCTGTGCTGGGGGGGGGGGGGGGGGGGGGGGGGGGAATGTTAAAAAGGTTGGAGGAGACTTTTAAACTGGGAGGGAGGGGGGAGGGACAAGAAACATATAAACTAAATATGGATGGGGATCTAGCAATGGGTCCTGGAGGTATAATTGGGGCAAGTGGGCGTTTGGCAAGCAGGGAGACAAACATTAAATACAGATAATACAAGAAAACTTCTAAAGACTAAAACCAATTGGCGTAGAGGCAGGAGCAGATAAGATAATAGTACAGGCTGAAAAAAAACTGAAGTGCATGCTTGCTAATGCAAGAAGCCTGACAGATAAAATGGGGGAGCTTGAATTAATAGCTACAAGGGAGCAGTATGATATCATATGATGATATCATAGGCATTACTGAAACCTGGTGGGATGAAGCTCATGACTGGGCAGTTCATTTAGAGGGTTATTCCCTTTTTCGGAATGATTGAGCAAATAGAAGAGGTTTAGTATGCTTATGTTAAACCAGATCTAAAGCCTATTATAAGGGACGATGTTTATGAAGGGAATGATGAAAATGTAGAGACCTTGTGGATAGAAATTAGCAGTGGCGGTATATGGTAGAAACCAGCGGTGCACAAACTGGGGGGGAGTGAGACTGACTGACTGCGGGGGGCGCGCTTAAATTAAGTGCCGGGGGAGCGGCTAAGGCCTCTGTAAACCTCACTTACCTTGGCTCCGGCGGCTTCTTAGACGCGTCGCCAATGGCAACGCGGTGGCAAATGACGTCGCATGGTCATGGGACAACGTGACGTTATGACGCCGAAGCCGAGGTAAGCACCGGGGGGGGGGGGGGGGGCGCGGAGAGATGGGAACTGCCGGCAGGGGGGCGCAGAGAAAAAGTTTGTGCCCCCCTGGTATAAACGACCAAATATCTGTAAGATTAAGGAAGACAAGATACTTTTGCAAATGGAGAAGGCATCAAAACTGGGTCATGTTTGCATAATGGGGGATTTTAATTATCCAGACATAGACTGGGGCAATGAGATTAGCATTACAACAAAAGGAAACAGGTTTTTGGGGTGCTTAAAGACAATTACATGACCCAAATTAGTGAGGAACCAACCAGGAGAGGGACAATACTGGATTTGGTAATAACAAACAATGTAGAAGTAATACCCAAATGTTCCAGGACTTGAATATTTGTTAACAGTGATCATAACATGGTCTCATTAATAACTATATAAGAAATAAGTCTAAACCAATGTGGCTAAATAAACAGGTAGGGGAGGAAATGGAAAAGAAGAGGAAGGCGTTTAGATTCTTAAAGTCAGAAGGGACTGAGGCATCGTATCAGACTTATAAACAATGTAACAAAAGTTGCCAAAGGGCAATCAAATTAGCAAAAATGGATAATGAAAAAAGAATTGCAATAAGAAGTAAGATGAACCCTAGAAAGTTCAAGTACCTTAATAACAAAAAAATCAGAAACGAAAATATAGGACCCTTTCAGTGTGAGATGGGCAGGCAGATTATTGGAGATAAGGATAAAGCAGAGGTATTAAACATTCTTTGCCTCTGTATTTACCAGGGAAGAATCAATTGAATAGTAGTGCCGAAGGAGGAAGCCACAACCTCTATATTAATGAACAATTGGCTAACTGAGGAAGAAGTTCATATGCGACTTGATGAAATTAAAGTAAATAAGGCACCTGGCCCCGATGGCATACATCCAAGAGTTCTCAAGGAGTTAAGCTCAGTAATAGCCAAACCATTACATTTAATATTCAAGGACTCCATTTCCACAGGCTCAGTACCACAAGATTTGGCGTAAAGCAGACATGGTGCCTATATGTAAAAAGAGAGAGAGATCACAACCATGGAATTACAGACCTGTAAGCCTGACTTCAATAGTGGGGAAGCTACATGAAAGTTTAGTACTGGATAATATTCAGGAATACCTAATAAAAAAGAAAATTATAAGTAATGGTGAGCATGGATTTAGGAAGGATAGGCTGTGCCAAACTAACCTTATTAGTTTCTTTGAAGAGGTAAGTAGGAATTTAGACCAGGGTAATGTTGATGAGGTCTACTTAGATTTTGCAAAGGCTTTTGATACGGTCCCACATGAGGTTAGTGTACAAAACAAAGCAAATTGGACTAGGTAATATTATTTCCACCTGGATTGAAAACTAGTAGAAGAATAGACAACAGAGGGTTGCCATAAATTGAACTTTTCCAGGTTGGGCAGAGATCGGTACTGGGACCCCTGCTTTTTAACTTGTTTATTAATGACCTTGAGGTTGGCATCGAGAGCACAGTCTCCATCTTTGCTGATGCCACTAAATTGTGTAATGATTTGGAGAGACAGGAAACTTGGCCAGGTAAATGACAGGTTAGGTTTAATACCGATACGTGTAAGGTTATGCTTTTGGGAAACGAATAAACAGGCAATTTACAAATTAAATGGGGATAAATTAGGGGAATCCTTGGTGGAGAAGGATTTAGGAGTGCTTGTAAACAGCAGGCTTAGCAATAGTGCCCAAAGTCATGCAGTAGCTGCAAACAAGATCTTATCTAGCATTAAATGGGCAATGGATGGAAGGGAAGTAAACATAATTATGCCCCTTTACAAAGCGTTAGTAAGACCACACCTTGAATATGGAGTACAATTTTGGGCACCACTCCTTAGAAAATACATTATGGAACTAGAGAGAGTGCAGAGAAGAGCAACCAAATTAATAAAGGGGATGGATAATCTGATTTACGAGGAGAGGCTAGCTAAATTATATTTATTTATATTAGAAAAGAAGCATCTAAGAGGGGATATGATAACTATATACAAATATATTCGGGGACAATACAAGGAGCTTTCAAAAGAATTATTCACCCCAAAGGCAGTACAAAGGACACAGGGACATCCCTTAAGGTTGGAGGAAAGGAGATTTCACTAGCAACAAAGGAAAGGGTTCTTTACAGTAAGGGCAGTTACAATGTGGAATTCATTACCCATGAAGACTGGGATGGCAGATACAATAGATGTGTTCAAAAAAAGGTTGGACATCTTTTTAGAAAGGAAAGGTATACAGGGATATACCAAATAAGTATACATGGGAAGGATGTTGATCCAGGGAGTAATCTGATTGCCAATATTTGGTGTCAGGAAGGAATTAATTTTCCCCTTATGAGATATCATTAGACGATGTGTCACTGGGGGGTTTGTGTTTGCTTCCTCTGGATCAATATACTGTAAGTACGGATATAGGATAAAGTATCTGTCGTCTAAAATTAGCATAGGTTGGACTTGATGCACCAGTGACGCATTCCGCGATATGGAAAACATTGAGACCCCTCTCCGCACGTACTACGCTGCAGTGAACTCCTTCCCTGTCAGGTGTCCCTGCCCTGTACCTTCCAGCAGTGAGAGAGTTAATTGCATCTTTAAAGCGGGGGCGCTGGATTTAATGTGCTGGGACCTGTCCCCAAAAACGTTGTGCAGTCTCACTGATGAATGATTGTATGGTCGGTACTGTACTGTCCCCCCACGACCCCCGGATTCTGCTGTTTCTCACGCATTCTGCCTCCGCTGAGTCTCTCCTCCACCCTGGATCCCCTTCTTTGTTCCACTTTTCTGTCTCCCACACTTCTCCTGCCTCCCCCCCTCTAATTGTGCTTTCTCTCGCTACTTTCCATCTGACTGCTATTTCTGCCCTCGCTCCCCTCCTTCTGGCTGTGCTCCCCTCCCTCTGGCTGTGCAAGCCCCCCCCGCTCCCCTCCCTCTGGCTGTGCTCCCCCCCCTCGCTTCCCTCCCTCTGGCTGTGCTCCCCCCCCCCCC
>WSYH01004286.1:0-55093 GCA_036426205.1 Ascaphus truei
ATTATCTGTGAGTGTTACGCACCCATAAGATCAAACTAATGTTTTCAAACAACCCATGATCACCGTCATTCAGCCCATGAACTGCAAAATTTGGATCCTTTCTCGATTGATAGAAAAAGTAGCGTTTAGTGTTAGTTTCCGTACAAAACGATTCAGATGACAAACAGATCAAAGCTCTCGGTTTGGAGCTTGGGGCAAAGTGTAACCCTTAACTAAATGTTATTTGGTGGGTTGTGCTCATGGGAAGATAAGTGGTAAATACCACTCGGTTCGGAATAGTTATTACTGCTCTGCTATTTTTGTGATGAACCTGCTTCCTGCTCGGTTCCTCTTGTCCTCTTTTTAAGCCCTTTGTTGATTCGGCGCGATTCTGGGCATCCCCACAATGAGTATGATTTCTCTTTCATAGCCCGTTGGCTGTTCTCTAAAAAAGAGGCACCAAGAGTTATTAGAACATATTATTGGAAGGTCCAAACCACCTTAGGTCTAGCTCCCTGGTTATCATTAGAATTTTTTGCCTGAACAATCAGGTTTTATTAGGACTTGTGATAGCTGTTGGGACACTACGTAATAACATTGTTATTAGTACTGAAATTTCTCCAAATTTGCTGTGGAAGCATCCATTGGTTAACTCTTATCAAATACTAATTGTGAGATTCATTCTTAGAGTGATACGATAGGATTTTTCTTCTAGTGCTCCTACTTGTGTGATCATTTTTAGAGGGATTAGAGCAGTTTTCAATTTATTAGTTTCCCATTCTCGTAGTCATCATTCATCTCTAGTTAGTTTTGTAGTTTTCCTCTCAATTATTTCCTTACAAATGATATTTACCCTTTGAGATAAAGCTTCTTGTCTAATAACACTCAGAATTCATCAGAAAATACAAGAAGGCTCTTTACAAGTTAGCAAGTTCCAATCAAGTGTTTTAATTTGGACTCCCTATAATCAACTAACGATTTTCATCCAAGATAGAAACACTTTTCAAGGGTGGCATTCCAGTTTTTAAATTTTTTTCATCAATATCGAATGATGGTTCTTTGAAATCTGAGCCCTAGGAATAATATTTTCATTAATATAAGGTTGAAGGAAGCAGATCAGTCCCGTGGCCTCCAACATTCCCACCCCTCCCCCCCCACCAATTCCCCTATTCCTGATTTTTTATTATTTTTGTTCTAATGTCGTTAAAACATCTGGGACCATGAATGTTTAACAGTTGCGATACTTATGAGATACTGAATGCGTACAGAATTGTTCCTGCATTGTACTAAGCTGTTATATACAAGAAAATTCAATAAAAACGATAAGTTAAAAAAAAAAAATATATAAGTTGAAGGGCGTACATAGGCCTTTTAAAAGCCTACAGTATGTCGTTTTCATTTTGAAGGCAGACGCCGAGGAGGAAGGACCTCCTAAAGAAGAAAGAAGGCAGGGCGTGGCTGTGGAAGACATGAAGACCCCGGAAGAGCGCCGCAGATAGAAGAAAGAAGAAGACCAATGAAGATGGATTACAAAGAGAAGACCCGTGGATTGTTTGGATTTTTTTTTTTTCAACTTATCTTTAGTGTTTTTTTGTTTTGTTAAGAAAAGTGGGGAGTTGGGATACCAAACACAAAAAGGGGAAATGTTACTTGCGAATCACATACAGTGGTATAAAGTGCATACAACAATCAATGGGGAGACAATAATGACATCACTGTAATTACAGCGTTTAAAGTATGGAATACAGAAATTAACTCAAAAGACTTAAAAGGGGAAAAAGGAAAAAGAAGAATGTATTGCTTTTAGGAATATTCATTTCTTTTACTTTTGTTGTCATACAAGCTTTACTCCATGCATTTTGCTGAGTATCCAAAAACATGGATACTGGATACCCTCCAGGCTCTCCTCTCCCCCTTCCCCCCCCACCCCCTATGCATTTATACAATTACGATTTCCTATCACACCAGGGTTGTCTCAATAGTGAAGCTCTTGTTATGATGTTATGTATTTGTTTTATTTAAGTTCCCTATCTCGTGTGTTTTACTCTCAACCATTTTTGATTTTCAGGACTGGAGAGTAAGCCCTCGCAAAGATCTATTTCCTATATAGGTTCTCCACGGTCCCAGACGTCTATGTATTTCTGTTAATGTGTCGTTGGTATACTCCCCGGCAGTTTTTCCATAAGACGAGCCTCCATAATCTCGCTGTACAGCGTGTATGGCGGATGCTGTTCCCTGTTTCCAGTCTTGGCTTACTCATCTGGAGCTTATATATGTGTGTCAGGCGTTTGTCGTCAGTTTTTTATCTGTTTTCAATTGGTCTGAATAGCGTACCTTCCAGGGGTCTAGGGGGAAGTCATACCCAATGATTGTCTGCGCCATATCATGGTGTGGCCCTCCATAGCTTTGGACCTTGGGCACGTCCAACACATATGTATAACGATCCCTGATGGCACACCCCCTGTACCACTTTATTAATACCACATGTGGAGCTCTTGCTATTCCTTCAAATATGTGATCCCACTGCTCTTGATCTAGGTCTCCCAGCTCTTCTTCCCACCTCGCCACAATCCATTTGGGCTTTATCTCCAATTCCTGTTTACCTTCTGCAAGTATGTGATTAATTTAGAGATTAGGCCCTTTTTGTTCCTCCCCCATGCGGCACAATCCTCAAAGTGTGAAGTCGTATAAGGACCTGTCTTCTGTATGTGATCCCTCAATTGAAGATACCAAAAAGGCCGAACCAGGGAGGCCTTGGATTTTTATTTTAAGGTTTATTATTTGATGTTTTTATTTTATGCGTTCTGTGCGTGGTGGATTGGTTCGAAAAAGTAAGCTGTTCGTAAACGGGAGTCGGGGAGTGGGTAAAGTAAGGTAGGAACGTAAGAAATGTATTTTATTTAACTTGTTTTTTTTTATTCTTTCTTGTTAAGCTTTTTTACATGTGTATTTATTTAGTTTGGGTAATTCATTTCTTGCACTGTATGTATGTATGTCTAGATCAATCTATACCATACCAGGGGGTAAGAAATGATTGTGTTTTAAAAGCTGATTTGCTGTGTTTTAATTATTTGGCTATGCTGCTAGCATAAAGGGGTAGTCATGTATCTTTAAAATTAGATAGAGTACATTTTTTGTATGTATGGTGTACTTTAGGTCAGGGTGAGGCTTGCTTTGTATTTGTATTTTGTGGTACTTATTTTCTTCAGGGGATAACTTGTGTCTGTTTCAACGATCTGAATTAGTTCATTGTTAATGTTAGGGTGGAAGGAAATTGTTTATGCGATTTAATTAAGAATGATAATGGATTGTGGTTATGGATTGGTTTAATAGTATACTTGTTTGGATGTATTGGTATTTGTTTGGAGATGTTATTGCATAATTCATTGCAGAATGTATATGGTGAATAGATCAGGCCTCGTCTGCGGGATATAGGACCCCCGTGGTCGTTCTCCATCCTAATAGAGGAAATGAGAATTTAATCCTAAGAGAGGTATATTAGTATGTTATCTGGTAGTGTTAGGACTGCGAACAGGGTCTGCCTTGACGTGGCTCGGCAAGCTTACAATGCTTTGGCCAATAGGGTAACAATAAATGAACCTACTTAAGAGAATATATAAGTATTTACGTGTATTTCTGTCATGTTGGATGTAGCATTGGGCTTCTCTGTCGTATTGTTGTATACAAGGTAAATTGCAATGTTTCAGTGGCATTTGGGTTTTCAACTTAAAATTTTTATTTTGTTCAGTACATAATATACATCAGTAAATAATCTCCGGTCAGCGTACAGTATCAGTTTACTTGCATTGACAATCACTCATTGTAAAATTGTGGACGTCTTTGGACATACGGGGAAGGACCGGACAGACATACTGGGGGGGATCTACGGCTAGGAGGCGAGGGGGGGAAGAGAGACAAGGGGAATGGAGAGAAAGAGAGAAAGGAGGGGGGGGGGGTGGGAGTATGGAGTTGGGGGGTCTCTTCCGGGTTTCGCTTCTGCCTCCCCATGCTGGTTCTCTGAGTATGAGGTACTGTATGCGTACCCCGTACAGACAGTAATTCTTAACTGATGTCTCTCTCATTTTCCTTAGGGGGGTCCCAATCCGGGGTATGCGGGATTTTGGAGAGTGGGGGGGGGGGGGAGGGGAGGGAGGGGGGGGGGGTGGGTTTGCACCTATCTAAGGGGTTGTTAGGTTCCATCAGTACGCACTCCTCATGCGGAGAACGCATTGGCCCATATTAAAAGCCAAATTGAGGTCCTTCTCCATACCCAAATTTTTTCGGGGCAACATGGTGCCCAGACTTTTCAAATTTTCGCCGGGGTCATTGACCAAGATTGTTAGCATTTCCATTCATGGCATACCGTCCAACAATTATATGTCTAATGTTGGAATTGAAGGGATTATGTTTGTTTCAGCGTGCTGCAGTCTCCCCCTCCATCGCCCTAGCCAAAATTGAGCTATCAAGCCTTGTTTTCTCCTTTGGTGTGAACCCGATTGTGGCCTGTGCAGGAGGAACAGCAGGGGTCTAATGGGACGGGTTACCCTGTAAATTATGTTCAACCGTCTTTAATTGAGTCCAGAATGGGACGATTGGGGCAGGACACAGCATGTGCAACAATCTGCCTGCTGTCCACATGTCTCGGGAAACAATGGGGAGTAAACTGGGCAGGGAATTGGCTAATTTTGCGGGAGTATTGGTACAGACGCATCATTACCTTATATGCGTTGCCCTTAAGGTTGTGACCACATAGAGCTTTGGAGGTCGCCATCACTATTTTGTCAGTCCTCACCTCCAGCTCCTCGCCTAGGTCTGTTTCCCATTGAGCAAGTATCTGGTTTTGTCCTTTTACTATCGTGCCTAGAACCGGTCACTTCCTTATACATTTGCGATGTGAGTTCTCACCGGGATGTCTCCTGATCGAACAGTCTTTTCGAAATTTGTCTGGGTGACTTTTGGCTGAACTTTTGATAGGAGACGCCCTGATCTGGAGGCACCTAAAGATTCGGCATTAGGGTAATGGGGGCTCGGATGTGCACTATTTCGAAAAAATTTTATGCCTTGTCTCCCCTCCTCAGATCTACCAAACGCTTTATGTTATTATTTCCAGATAGAGAAATCTTGTGCTGGACGACCCGGGGCAAAGATGGGGGTTATTCCCAAATTGGTTGTCAGGCCGATGCCTGCTGTCAGGCCAAACTTAAGCCTCGCGCCTGCCCAGATAGACAGCGAGTTGGTCATTGGTGATAGCGGCAGTTGGCTGCTATTGCCGACACCTTATTGGGGTACCAAATCAGGTGCTCTCAATAAAAAAAAAAAATTTCCAAGGGGAATGCCTCTTGCTCTAACGCGACCAATCTTTTAGAGTCGGGGTTAGATGTGACATGGCACAATTTGAACATAATTGAGCCGCACGGTAGTATGATAACAAAACAAGGGTACCGCTAGCCCTCGACCCACTGTTTGTGTGCGCGCATTAATCCGTTTTGCTCACTCTCGCCTTTTTGCCTCCACAGATAAACTATTCATCTCAGGTTTAGGAGGGAGAGAGTTTCATTTCAAATTTAAAGGCAACTGGGAAGGCGTTTGAAAAAGATACAAGAGGCGAGGGAGGGGAGCAAATTTCATTCTTTACAGCAGTGATTTGCAAATCATGAGATTTTATTTTAGCCACTTAGGAGATCCTCTCTCGGGTCAGATCAGTCGGGGTAATTGGCGTGGACGATGGTATTTATGTCAGTGTGATATTGAACCCCAAGTATGTGATTGTTGTTTCTGCCGCGGAAAGTGAAGTTAAGGGCAATTAATTTTCACGGAGTTTTGGGGAGGTGTAATGTTAAATAGCCTCCGATTTGCTCTATTTATTTTGAACCTGGGGCCCTATTTGAAACGTCAATAGTTCGAGCAGGTTCGGCCAAAGAGGTGAGGGGGCATGGATATTGTCAGGAAAAACAGTCATCAGCATAGAGTGCCACACTTATGAGTCTGGTTCCGATGGCAAACCGAGATATCTTTGTATCCGGATTGGGCCACCAGCGGCTCCTACACAGTTGAAAAGAGGAGGGGGGAGGGGGCATCCCTGTCGCGTAACACATCTTGATTGGAAATGGTGAAAAAATGAAAATTGTGAAAAAAAGAAAAAGGAAAAAGGGATTCCGAAGCGAATCCTCGAGTGTTCGTAACCCTAGCCGACGGGTCGATTATAGCGCAAATATAGAGTTTATTAATTGGTTGCCCATTCCGAACGCTCCCAGCGTGGCCTACAAGGTATGGCCAGTATCTCTATCCAAACGCTTTTTCCGCATCCCGAATGAGCAGCCATAACTGGATATCGTTGGTGATTGGCTATTCTATCAGATCAAAATCGTCGGGTTATTATCCGATGCTTGTCGACCCTGGGAAACCCGACTTGGATCTGGGTGCACCAGTCTGGTGGGTAGGAAAGATACACTCTATTGGCCAGTAATTTGGAATAGATTTTGATGCGTCGAATTAATGAGGGATATAGATCTGAGCTTTTTACAGTCATGAGAGTCTTTCATGTTTGGTCTGGTGTATTACTGAAATGGACGCTTGGAGCATTTGGCAAGGGAACGGGGATCCGTCAACACTTGGGTAAACATACGTAGTCAATAGGGGCCAGTGTTTCTAACACATTTTAGTAAAGATGGAAGTATCCGTCGGGAGGCCCGGGGCTTTAGAGGAGTTTCAGGTTTTTTGTCATAACTACGATAAATTTCCTCCATTTTGTAAAAATTCTACCATTCACATCTCTGTCCAACCCCGCTTAGCAGGGTTATATTGAGCCTTGCCAGACAATTTCCAGGGCCCACCTTGTCGCTGGTGATATGGTACTTTATTCCCCGTCATAAATTTGGATAGAAATCTTTTTTAAATTCACTTACAATTTGCTTGGGGTTGGGCAAGTAGTAATTTCCCCTGTTCGGTCGCGTATACGATGGATACTATAATTGGCAGTTTTGGAGTAATCATATTGGCTATAAGTATCTGGTTTGTTTGCTTTCTCGAAAAATTCTTCTTTTGACCAACTAACTTTCTTCAGCCTGGGAGGGTGAGCAGGAGATTTTGTTTAGTTGGGTTTGTCTTTAATTGGTTGCAGGCGTCTGGCATCAGGTGACCGCTATTGTGTTCCCACCAGTGAGTTTGAGTTATGCTTGCACCTTAATAATTTTTGAGGTGCGCTTCTTTTTTCTTACAGGTCCCATACTAATCAAAAACCCCCTCAGTGGTGCTTGTGGCCTCCAGAGGGTTATATGTGAGTCAACGCTTTGTCTTTTTTTCAATGAAGAGTAGTATTGAATCTCCTCTTTGATCTTTCTCTCAGGTCTGGATCTTTAGGGAGGAAGTCATTAGTTTCAATTTGCTCTTGGGACTTTCCACCTCTCTGCGCGCAACCTGAGCTCGATCGGGCAATGGGTCCGACCATGAAATATCAATGGATCCCCATAGGGGTGGACCGCGGGAGGACCAGTCTGCTAGTATAAAGAAGTAATATCGATTCTACTGAATGAGTCATGTGGTTGTGAGTAGAAAGTGAAAGTTTTTCAGCGGGTGGATTCTCTCCATGAGGTTCTATTAGTTGGAGATCTTTTAAACTTGCTCTAGGGAGGAAGGTCGGGATGGCTCCTGCGATTGTGAGAACACCGAGCGATCTAGGGTTGGTTCATAGCCACGGTGAAGTCCCCGCCTGAGGATTAGGGCTCCTTCGACTTTAAAACTTTTTATAAACGCAGACTGTCGTCGTGCAAGAATTCTGCGCGTGGTGTCTAGGGGCAGTACAGCGTGGATATTTATAGGAGCGAAGTTGAGGATCCTATGCCTCAGGAACTACCCTTCGGTCTTTCTTTACCTTATCTACTACAGCTACTTATTATTGACTAGGATTGCACCCCCGTTTCTTTTCTGGAGCGGAGGATTTAGAAATACTTGGTTATATTGTTTAGTCGCAGTATTTGGGAAGCACTCTTGAGTGGTATGAAGCGTTTCATGGAGTAGATGAGTCCGGCTCCCCTTTTTTTGTAATACAGTGAGGGCTATCCCTCGTTGCATGGGAGTTTAGTCCCTTAGGGTTGTGGGACCTATAAAGGTGTAGAGGCATGTTGGTGGGGAACTGACCTTGTTTTCCTAGGGTTGCTCATGGGAGATGTTGTCGGGCCGCTACACGGTGCCGCTTTCTGTTCCTCTGCAGTATAAGCTATGGCGGGCTTTCAGCGGGGGATCCACTCGTGAGGAGACAATGTGGGGGAGGGTAGCCACAGTAGGTACATGGGACACATAGGGCAAGAGGAAAAAATGTAAACAAAATATCAACTGGGGAGATGATCAGCGGATAGGACAGATGTCTCTCCCGCGTGGGACTGCAGATCTCTGAACACGCCCTCGTCTCCTTCCTTTCCAAAGGGCCGTGTTGCCCCGCCTCGTCCCCAGGAATTCCTCAGGTTCTAAGCAAACTTCCCAGACCGAGGGTAGACCGCACGACGACTGTAGGACCGCAGTCCCACCGCCGATTAACTAGAAACTTTGTTAGTCCAAACCTGATTTAATCAACCTTCATGTTTAAGGATAGTGTACGTAACTAAAGATCGACCTTAAACATTAACTTTCCTCAACTTGGCCCCCATTCCTTTTTTTTTTTTCCTCTGTAGCTCTTTTCAAAATTGCTCGTGTATGGCCATGCTAGGCCCAAGCTCTCTGCTAAATCACGTGAGTATTTACCCGACCCTTTAACTTTGCTTCGCCCGGAGTCCAGCTTAGCTGCCCTAAACTTAAACTTAACCTCCCCCCGGTGGTGTATGGCGTCAGGTTCCAACACCTAAGCCTCCCGTATGCCTGTGCCTTATGTTTTCTTCACCCTCCTAGATACATGCTGTGGAGCCTCCAACTCATGCCCCTCTGGTCTCCCCGTCGCCTATGTCTATATTCTCCACTTTATCTGCCTCTTGCTATACTGTGTGTGACCCTGCTTCAGCGGCGTGATCCAAGCCTTTATCTCCCTCCCTCCATCCTCCCCTCCCCCTCCACCTAGGATGGCTCCCGTGTGCTGTAGAGAGGTGTCAGTGGGAGGAGCAGGGTGGTGTCAGCGGGAATAGGGGTTTGGTCTGCAGGAGGGTAGGAGTGTCGCGGGAGGGGTGTCCGCGGGGTGGGGACCTCCAGTGGGAGGAGAGGAGTTGTCCGCGGGGGAATGCCAGCGGGAGCGTAGGGGTCAGCGCGGAGGAGGAGTAGGTTGTCAATGGGAGTAGGGGTGTATGCGGGAGGGGAAGGAAGTGTCAGCGAGAGAAAACATAAGCGGCGAGCAGTAGGAGTCGTCGCGCGAGGCGACAGGGGCGGCAGAGAAGTAGGGGTGTCAGTGTGAGGGGTGGTCCGCGCGAGGGGGTGACCTCTTGTTGCCTCTGTGCATAACAGCTTTTGTCCTACCTCTAGGGCCCCGTAATCCAATTGCCTATGTGCGCTTTATTAGCGTTGTCCCTTGCGCCCATTTCCTCTCGCGCCGTGTGTTGCTTGGCCACTTCCAGGGAGTCATGTTACGGTTCCCGCCCCTTCCGGGCTTGTACGGACCGCCGCCATCTGGATGTGGCGTCTCTCTCGCGCACCTCTCGCGTTGAAGTGCAGTCTCCTCCCTGGTGACGTCATCGCTGCACGCACCCTCTCAGTGGGCAACGGGAGCTGATAAAGATGGCGCTAGTCTCCCTAACGATGCCGTCGGGGAATAAGGTAAGTGGTGCGTGAATCCAAAGGGACTTGTCTCTTCTGGCTTTGGGGCGGGGATGCCGGGGGAGGGTTGTTAGCTTGGCAGGGGGGTCTCGGTGGGCTACCACGGGTATTTTAGGTGAGAGGAGAGCGCGGGGGGGGGGTCAAACATAAAATGTGAGGGAACCAGTCTATTTATTAGTACGATTACGTGACTGCGGGGAATGGTTTTCTTGTGGATCTTACTGCTCCCGCCAGGTTGGGTCCGGGGCTGATCGTGTCCGCCACTTACTCTGTAAATTTTGTCTGCAAGCCGTTGACGAGGGAAGGCTCCGCCATCTTCAAAGCTTTTGTTATGTTGTATTGCCCAGTTTCTGGAGATACCAGGAGCAAGAAGGAAATCCAACGATTATTACCCCGGGTCCCTGAGGATCTTGGTACTTGGCGGTAAGTTGTTTTCTTTTGAACAACGTGTGGGGGAGATGTCCTTGAAAAACTTGGTGAATTGTGGTGGACTCAAAGGAAGGATATTGAGGGTCAGCGGGGTAAAAAGTCTTTTTATTTTAAAGAATGGAAGCGGCGATAATATCCGCGGGGGGTCTCCCTGCTGTGGCCTGGATATCAGGGCTCGGTGACACCGGTACAGATGCAAGCCCTGGGTCATCTTGTCCGGCATTCACAGCTTGGTAAGCCACCGGCCACAAAGTCCTCGGTCTGGTCCTTTCTGAGACCACCTGATCCTCACATTTATTTCGACGCTCCCGGTTTCGATCTTCCTGCTGTGGTCCAACGAGTCTTGGAGAGTGTACTTTACTTGGGCCAGTTGTTTGTCCGTTCTGTGCGAGAGACTTCACTGTGGGTCCAGCTTCCTTTCCAGTGAGTCAGTCCTGGCCCGATGTGCTTCTGTCCGCTCTCAGGGTCGACACTTCAGCACTGCAGGCAGTCTTTGTAATATTCTGAACCAAAACTCCTGGATATCGCGCCTCCGATAATCTATTCCCGCGTCATCATCTCCCTCTGCCTCCGATTCGGACCCGCTTGGCGGGAGTGAGGCCTCATGGGCGGGAGCTGGTTGATCTCCCCTTGCTGTAGTAATCCGTCATTACTGTGGGGGCCGCTTTGATCGTGGCCCTTTTGAATCTTGAGGTGTCAGGGGGCTATGGGTCAGTGTGCTGGGATCCGCCAGAAGGTTTGAACGGTGTTATTTATTAATGAAGTATAGGCTGGGAACGAGAGCTGAATGGCAAGCGACCATTCAGTCGTTGTCGCGATGCGCCTCCGGCATTTGTGGCTTGTGATTGGCATGCGGGGATTTTGATTGGAAGAATCAAATGGATTATAATGAAATGATTTATTGTATTGTGTTGTATGGAGAAGTGGGATTTGTAGTTACAGCAGTTTTTGATAACCCTCTACCATTTATTTGTATTTGGTTTCATCAGGGTGTGTGTGTGTTAGATAATATATATTATATATAGTTGCATGATGTGAGAAGCCACTTTCCCATGAATGGGTTGAGGGTGGGTCTCGGGACAGTGTGTCTAACCCTTAATTCCCTTGCGGTTAATATCCGTAAGAGTTTAAGGGTTAATTGATATCTGAATGTATTGCAATGTACTGTATTGGCTATGTATTGGCTATGTATTTTGTGGGCAACGACAAGACAGAGGTTGCTGGCGATGGGGGCTTTTCTTGATGAGGTCAGTTGGAGTACTTTATTATTTTAATGAGATAGTTAATGTGTTTAAGGAGGGCAAAATAATCTATTATCCCTATCTGGATCTAGTTCTTTGGCACATATGTTACTTAGGTGTTGGGGGAGGGGGGGAGCGGGTATGTATTGAATGTAATAGCCGGTTTATTTTTACATTCAAAGTTGGTTCCTGGGTTCTGCGTGAGGACCTCTGGAGACCACCTGCGGATCCTCGGTATCTCACGGGTATCCAGGCTGGGGTAATTAAAAGGGTGGACACCTGCGGGGATGAAATGAAGCGGTCTGGTCCCACATTGTGGGGGCACCGTGACCCATAGTCTGCGGGGAAGAAACGGTGGTCCACACATCGTGGGGGCACCGCGGACCCATAGTAAGCATTGTGAGTTCCCCGACCCCGTGAGACGACACCGAGGGACCCGAAGACACCTGTGGTTCTGACCGGGGGCTCCCAGGACATCAACGGGCCTACATGGGGAACCAATTGTGGACCATGGTACCAAGGAGACCACATGGGGGCCATGGCACTTGGCGGGGGGACCCACCACAGGCCTCCAGAACCTGTGTGAAAAGTTTCTGGTAACCCTGTAGGTCTGTAGGTCTGTAGGACTGCGGGGCGGGGTATGAACCCTTATGTTAAAAGAATAAATCATATTATGGGGGGGCGCAAGGGGGTGGGTAATATATAATAAATAGAATGATGCTTATTGTGGGGCAGTGTATTGTTTTTATTGTGGGTACTGGGGGTGGGGGGAGGGGGGGGGGGAGCGGAAGGGGTATTGGCCTAAAGGGTATGTGGATAGGCCTCACTTGTGGGTACAGTGGCGTGAGGGTGGTTAGCCTAATGGGGGTGGGGGGTTGGGGTTTAGTGTGGGAGGGTATGTTACAGTAGGCCCTCCCGGAAGGAGTAGTGGGTGAGGGTGGGTAACCCCTTAAGGGAATTGTAGCGTTAAACGCTATGGTGATGAAGGGGTTTAGGGGACATTACATTGGAGGTTTTTATTCTTGATCTGTTTTGCAGCAGCGGAGGGGCCTGGGCAGGGTGAGTGAGGATGGCCTCATAATGGGTAGCGGGAAATGGGTGAGTGCTTATGTATTTATGTATTGTTGGTGTTATGTATTTTAAATACACAGGGGTGTGTATGGGTTAATTATGCAATGTTTTTGGGGGAATGGTCCCCAATAACATTGCTATTCTGCCTTAACCCATTCATTGCCATTTAGCGGTTCCGCTATGATAATGAAAACGCATATAGTATGTTAATAATATTGTGCGTGGAGCAGGGGGATCTGAGCGAACTGCATGATTTGTGGTCAGGACCCCTGCTTCCCGAGTTACAGGCCCCGGTTTGGGGCACGGTCTTACAGTTGTCGCCGCCATTATTCTATAGCGGGGCACTCGCGTAATGGGGTTAATAAAGATGGCGGCGACAGCGACCACTGATGACACATACCGGGCCTGTAACCGGGAAGCAGGGGGTCCATGTCCAAAAATATGGGGTTCAGCTCAGGGGCCTACTGCTCACAGTAACTATTATTAAAAATACACATGCGCTTCGTTACCATGCACATAGCCGCAAAGGCGAAGGAATGATTGTTTATTGATATGGGGTGTTTATTCATAGGGTTAGTGTGCGGGATCTCAGAGCTGAACCGCTTTGGTCTTTTAGGTCCGGGGACCCCTGCTTCCCGAGAATACCAGGCCCCTTTATGGGGTGCCGGGACCTCTTTGCTTTGTGTACATTCCGCGGGGGGCACGTGACGGACATTTAAATGCAGAGGGATAGCGGCACCTCATAAAGGGGCCTGTATCTCGGGAAGCAGGGGGTCCCGGACCTGAAACCAAATGGTGGTTCAGCTCCGGAGACCACTGCACATGTCACTATGAGTAAAAGTGGTTTTGTTTTGATTGTTTTGATTTTGCCGATGTTTGCGTTAGAGAGCGCGGTGGGTCTTCTCTATGCTGGCAAAATATCGGCAGAAACAGAGAAAAGGAATATAGCCAGGCTATCGCGGAGCCAGGAATTTTTTTATCACCTGCTCATCGGCGTTTTGCTTTCGCAGGGACGGGCAGGGATCGGCATGGATTCGGCCTTATGAATACTGCGAGGCCAAATCGCCAAAATCATGCCTATCGGCAACATTCTGCCAAAGAGATTTTTCGGGCGTTAGGCATGAGGACCTAGGTCCCGGTACGAGTTTCTGTGGCATCTCGGTCCAGGATGTCCGGAACAGGTTTCCGACTCAGTGTGAGCCCTTGGAATGGGCGCCCTGCACTAGGAAAGGCCGATCTCAATCCCCAACGCACGACGGTGTTGTATATTTTGTATTTTGTGTTTTGTGGGGGAATTTCCAAGGTTTTATACAACATTAAACCCAGTTTATTCACTGCATTGTTTTGCTATTGACTTATCCCAGAAATATAAAATGTGTTGTTAAGAGATCCAGGGAAAAAAAAAAAGATAACGCACAGCCCTGAACAAAGTAGGTCCCATAAAACTAATAAAAATATATCAAAGCTTTATTCTTCCATAGTAAAAAAAACAGAGGTAGGTACCCCTACGCGTTTCGGGCAATCCGCCCTTTATCAAAGGAGGAGTAATATGTCCCCCACAGTAATTGGTATTAAATATCCTTTAAGGCAGCCCCAATGCGCGCCAAAATCAACAACCAAATGGGCCCGCCACAAACACATGACGTCACACGATGCGTGATGATGGTCACGCATCATGAAGTGCCACAGCCACGCCCCCCCCAGACATCCCATGGCACCAGACGGCGTCCCACAGTACAGGGGAGGGCAGGCGTACCCTCGGGGAGCTCGTCCCCTTCCCCTCCTACACATGGCAAAGCTAAGTTAAAAAACCAGAGGAGGAACTGTGCGATCGTGCCGGACCGCCATATACAATTGACCTAAATGGTGTTAAGAACCGGCCTACAGTGAAAATCGGCTTTGCTCTATCCTGGCTTTAGAAAAGTAATACCGGTACAATACCAAATCTACATTCCTTAATGTCCTATAACTAGAGGACTCCAAACAATCCTGTCAGAAAGACTTAAGTAAACTTTTCTGCTAATTTTTTATTCTTAGGAAAACCTTAGCGAATAAGGGAAATAAGGAAATAAAAATAAATGGAAGAGAATAGTGCAATATTACGGGTGCTGTTAATATCCCCACTAATAATCCTAACATGTATGTTAAAAAAATCTTTTATATATCTGATAAATCCCCATTTTTTCTGAATCATCTATTATGACAGGCATAAGAATATATGAAATTGATAAAGAAATCACCTAATAACTAACCTTTACAAAGCAGCATTTATGTACATTCTATTGCATTGAGCTACATTTAAAAATGAGATTTATTTTAAAATACAAAACTGATATTAAAAATTGGCTGATTCTAATGTTACATTACAGAAAATCCGGTATATGTTCCTTATATAGTGGCGTCAAAATATGGTTTAACCAATTATCCTGTATTGTGTAGTTGCTTCATTTGAATATGGAATTACTCGTAATAAAGTAACCATCTTACAGTACTTATTTATCTTGTGAAACATGAAAATTCTTTGCTGATTATCAAGACTCGTACTGAATTAACCCTAATGTGCTGGACACTAGGGGACAAATAATCGCAGGTTTTATTCTGGCGGGAGGGCCCCCCAACAGAGGAGAGCCAAAAACAAGCCAACGGTCAATAACTCGGGAGGGTACAGGGGACTTCTAAAACTCACCTTGTTGCGGGCATTGCAAAGCTTGCTTACCATGGGATGCCACCTTGAGCCATCCGTCTTCAATCACAGTAACAAGGGATGTGATGTTTAACGGTTGTTCGTGAGCCAAGAAAAACCGAGTCAAACAGAAACTAGATAGACATGTAAGTGTATTTTAACATATTATAACAGGTAGCAAACATTTGTAACTAGAGATTGCCTACTCAGACCTGTTCCTGGGTCGCCCTTTGACTGGTAAGGGCAACAGCGGGCTTTAACCCTTTTGATCAAGGGCTTTTGTTTGGGCGGTTGGGCACACAGTCGGCAGTAAAATTAGTTAGGTGTGGGTGGCAAATTGGAAGGATATATAAGGGGTCTAAGCGGCAGTTGGAGGTTATTTTTTTAGTTTTACCTTCATCTGATAGCGTTTTTTTGGCTATTGCTGGAGTTTTTGATAGCCCCCTTTTTGGTATCTTGAATGATTGCTGTACAATGAATAATTGGTTGGGATCTTTCTGGACATAATTAGGCCAACTATTAAAGTGAAGGCGTTGGGGGCCTTGCTCCGGGATTAGCTTGAAGATCCTGAGTGAACAGTGGAGGGTAGCACGACGGAAACGACCTCTATCCCTAAAAAGCCTATTGGCTTGTGCCTTTAGTGCCGCGATGGCGACACGATGTCGCTCCAAAAAAATCAATTGACTCCGTCACCAGCGCTTATATGAAGCGCACACGGTTGTGTGGAGAGGACATTGATTATGAGCGACGTACGCCGGCAAAAACACTTTGGCGTTTAGGTAGCGGGGTCAATTGATTTTTTAGAGACAGTCGACAGATGGGGACGGTCTTAAACCATCAGCGGACCGCGGCCCCGCACCTGTTGGTGACGTCGCTTGTGGCGACAGTCGATCATATCAATTAAACTTTTGTGGAGGCGAAGGGGGTGAAGTCATCAGTTGCATCGACAGCACTAGAAGCGCGCCTAAGGCTCTGCATCACAAAGACTCCCTCGGTGGGTTAAAAGAGAAGGTCTCTTAAGTGTCACCAGAGGAGGTGGGGAAAGAATCAGAACAAGACGAGAAAAAGGAATGATATGAAAAAAATGCAGCTATGCTTGGAGAAAATATGTCCCAATTCAAGGGAAGCGTGAAAGATATATGGTTTTCAGAGAAAACTCTGTTTACTCATTATTCCACTGGCTTAGAGTAGCTTTCGGGGACGCTCAGGGGTGGCTGGAGAAGAAGTGTTTTAAGGAAAACATTGCGGGGCGGGAAGCGGCGGTGGGAGTGGCAGCGAGAGTGGGGAGGAACGCCGCGAGCCGGCGGCGAAGGAAAGAATAAAAAAATCCAGGTATTATGATCTTTAAAGAGTTACGTTGAGAAGTGGTGGATGATCAAGTTATTAATGTGGATAATTTCCATGGCCGAGTTTTGGTTACAGTTAATAAAGATTCTAATGAGTTAGCGTTAACAAATTATTCTCATAAATAACGACTTAATATTGTGGGGTACATAGGATTTGCTTGTTAATAAGGATAGAACATACTTATATAGACTATGTATCTGTCTTCCCCACCATTCTTTCTTTTAAACTGATAACGTGAGTGCATGCCCCAAGAATTTTATCCCATAAATCCGTATAACGACACTGCCTTGACCCCACAATTATCATCTTTTATCATTATGAATAATTTGTAACGATAAATCATTAGAATCTTTATTAACAGGTAACCAACTCGAGCATGAATTATCACATTAATAACTTGATCATCACCCACTTCTCAACTAACTCTTTTTAAAGATCATAATACCTTTTTTTTTTTAATAGAGAAGATGAGTTCTCAAACCAGATGATCAATCAACATCAGCTGACATATATATATTATATATCTTATACTATATTAGTGAAAGCACTGTATGCCTGCCGGCTGTCCGGTGTCCCTAGGGGAAATCTCATTGGTCCCTTGGGCCCGCCCGCCCCGCACACCTCTCATTGCCGAGGCGAGAGGGAGGCACACAACACACACCACCACACACACACACACACACACACACAACACACACCACACACACCACACACACACACACACACACACAACACACACACGACACACCCACACACACACACACACACACACACACACACCACACACACACACAAACACAGCGGCTCTATACACACACACACACACACACACACAACACAGCGGCTCTATACACACACACACACACACACACACACAAACACACACACACCACACACACACACACACACACACACACAACACACCAGCAGCTCTATACACACACACACACACACACACACACAGCAGCTCTATACACACACACACACACACACAACACAGCGATCTATACACACACCACACACACACACACACACACAGCACTCGTAGGGGGACGGACGCACGGGAGGGGGGATGGGGAAATGACCATACATAATTATGCAATCATATGCCCACTGCTCTCCACCCCCCCACTTCCCTTTCCCCCCCACCACTCCCTTTTCCCACTGTCCCCGCCCTCCCCTTTCCCCCGTCCCCCATCAGCGTCAACCCACTCAAAGCGACCGTTCACAGCGCCCCGTCCCCGTTCCTTCCCCCCGTCCTCCACCTTTCCCCGTCCTCCCGCGTCCCCTTTGCAAATCTGGCAACCCGCTAACCCTTGGGGGTCGCCGTCCACACCCGCTCCCTTTTCCCCACGTCCCCCGCCCCTATCTACATCCCCCTCCCTGCCCCAGTCCGCGTTCCCCTTCAGCCGACCCCTGGAGTAAAAAAGAGAAAAAATGCTATTCTCACCCCACGCCAGCCTACCTCTTCTCCCCCCCACGCTCCACTCTATTTTTCTCCCCCCCCGCTCCCCTTTCGCCCCCCCCGCCTCACCTTTCCTCCCCCCTGCTCCACCCTTTCCCCCACCCGCCCCGCTCCCCGTTCTCCCCCCCCGCCCCGCTCCCCTTTCTCCCCCCCCCCCCGCTCCCCTTTCTCCCCCCCACCCCCAAACCTTTACAACAAATACTCACCTATTGTTCCACGATTTATAAATAATACTACCTATTATGCATTTACATCCCGGGCAACGCCGGGTCTCTCAGCTAGTATATATATATGTATATATATATAACATCAGCTGACATATATATATATATATGTATTCTGTCTTCCAAATTCTATATATATATTTTTTTTTTTTATTACCAGGTATGAAATAGATGGAATTTGGATATGATTAAGTACAAGAGGTGAGACAAAAATAATATAATGAATAATATCATTTTGGAAGCATATAACCATTTTGGGGATATTGGTTGTTTTTTATATGATGTTCAGTTATGGCAAAAATTGTCAATTCCTCCAGGGTTTACTTGTGCATGAAGGATGTGAACCTACAGTATGGTTAGTCTTCATGTTATTTTGTAATTTGGCATTTTTATGTCAGCCGCCAACCAGCAATTCTTTTTTCATTTGATCAGCGGGAATTATAAATGTAATATGCTGGATTTTTTTTTTTTTTTCTCAACAGAGAATTTTTTATTGGGGCATGGTACAGATCAAACATTGTCTAACAACACATTGTCATACATTGGTGTCCATAGTCCCTTTTTCCTCCTTTGCCCGCTCTGAACAAATTAGGACATACAAGGAAGACCAACTGACAGACAGGACAGACAGCACAGACAATTGGGGGAGGGGGGAGAGGCGGGGGGAAGGGGGGGAGAGGCCACACAAGGAGCGCCTATCTTCTTTTTCCTCCTCCGGTGTCGCATCCGCTTGGTGTGGGACCACTTTAGGGAGCCCTGTCTCACTCTACAGTCACCCCTACTTGTACCCCGTCTGGTTACTGTCAGTACCGTTGCTTCAGCAGAGAATGCATCTCAATCTATGAAAGCAATATATTGGTGGCGTCTACCCCAGGGATATCTGATTGGGCCAGCCACGGGGCCCAGACTTTTAGAAAATTTGTGCCGGTGTCATTGACCAGACTCGTCAATTGCTCCATCCGGCAAACATACCAAATTCTGTTCCGGATTTTCGTAATTGTGGGTAAATCTGGTTGCTTTCATAATGCTGCGATTTCGCACCTCATGGCTGTTGCAAAATGTGCAATCAATTTCTGTGCCGGTCTGCTTAGCCCCCGGGTGCGCCTGCCCAGCAGGAACAACCAGGGGTCCAAGGGGACCACAAGTCCGAGAATTCTCTGTAGCCAATTTTGGATTTCCTCCCACAAAGGAGCAACTCCGGTGCAATCCCACAGCATATGTAGCAAGTCTGCTTGTTCCCCACATTGTTTCGGGCACAATGGGGGGTAATCTTTTACAAACTTTGCCAATCTCATTGGGGTAAGGTACCACCACATTAGGACCTTATATGCATTCTCCTTCAAAGTAGTGCATATAGAGCTTTTAGCTGCTGCCAGTACTATTGTGGCCCAGTCTGCGTCTTCTAACATCTCCCCTAAGTCCGATTCCCATTTGTTTCTATAACTCAGTTTAATGTCGTCATCAGTTCCAGGACAGACCACCTCTTTGTAAATCCTAGAAGTAAGTCCCGTGGTGTCCGTTCCTCTTGAACACAGCTGCTCAAAATTTGTACTCCGGGGGCATTGTGGGATCTTAGTATAGAAAGCTCTTATCTGGAGGTATCTAAAAAATTCAGAATTTTGCATCCCTTTTTCTGATTTAATTTGGTCAAAGGATTTTATTGATTGTCTTCCCTCCAGATGTAGTAGCTTTGTGAGGCCCTTTGTTTTCCAAGGGACTAGGTTCCTGCTCGGCAGGCCCGGAGTGAAATCAGGGTTCCCCACAAACGGGGTCATTAAAGTGTGCTGAGCAGTAAGAGCACATCTATATCTGGTACCCTCCCAAGTTGCCAACGAGCTACTAAGTGCGGCCAGCGGCTCTCCCATGGTCCCATGTACCTTTTGTGGTAGCCAGATGAAGTCTTGTAGGTCTACAGGGGCGCAGCATGCTTTTTCTAGCTCAACCCACCTATGCAGGTTAGAATGCATGTGCCACTGTATAATTTGGGTTAATTGGGCCGCTTTGAAATACGATATCAAGCAAGGTACCGCCAGTCCTCCTCTTATTGTTGGTCTGATTAATGTGCTAGATTTAATGCGTGATTTTTTGTTACCCCAAACGAATTTCACCATGGAGGACTGTAACCGGAGGATGTCATCCCTGCCCACTTGTATCGGGAGGGTCTGAAAAAGATACAAGATTCTGGGAAGGAAGTTCATCTTAAGGCTCTGGATCCTGCCGATCCATGAAATTGCGTAGCCTGACCAGTTTCTGAAATCCTCCTTCAGAGTCCTTATCAGTCTGGGGTAATTGGCTTCATATAGGGCGCTATAGTCCTTGGTGATATTAATCTCTAGGTATTTAATGGAGACGGCTTGCCATTTGAAGTTAAAATTCAGGTCAATTCGTTTTTCAGTGACCTTTGGCAGGTTTATATTTAACGCTTCTGATTTGGTTTGGTTAATTTTGAATCCCGAGATCTTGTTAAATTCGCCCAGCAAGCTAAAAACATTCGGTAGGGAGGTAAGGGGCTTTGATAACATTAGGATAATATCATCTGCGTACAGGGCCACCTTGTGTGACTGTTCTTGTATTTGTATTCCTGCTATGTCTGGGTTATTACGGATATGCGCCGCCAAGGGCTCTATGCATAGTGCGAAAATAAGTGGGGACAGGGGACATCCCTGCCTGGTGCCACTCCTTATCGGGAATTCTTCCAAAGGGAAGCCCTGGTGCCTGACCCTCGCCTTCGGTTCCCGATAGAGAGCTAGAATGGAGCCCAACATTCTCCCCCCTATGCCAAACTCCCCAAGCGTCTCCCTGAGGTAGGGCCAATCAATCCGGTCAAAGGCTTTCTCGGCGTCCAGACTAAGTGCCATAGACGGGATGTGCTTCCGTTGTGCCAAATCAATTAGGTCTATGATTCGTCTAGTATTGTCTGCCGCCTGCCTCCCGCATATGAACCCCACTTGATCCGGGTGGACCAGCTTTGGCATAACTTTGTTTAGGCGGTTAGCCAACAATTTGGAGAAGATTTTAGTGTCCGAATTGATAAGTGATATTGGGTGATAGCTTTTGCAATCTGCTGGGTCCTTCCCTGGTTTGGGGATCACTGATATAGACGCTTGTAGCATTTGGCCAGGTATAGGGGCACCCTCTAGGAATGAGTTAAACAGTTTCACCAGGTGAGGCACTAGAATTTTCCGGAATTTTTTTGTAGTAAAGATTAGAGAAGCCATCTGGGCCTGGGGCTTTTGATGGCTTCAATGTTTTAATTACCTCTGTTATTTTCTCACCCGAAAAATCTTCCTGTAACGCGTCCCTTTCATCTCTGCCCAATCTGGGTAGGTTCACTCCCTTTAGGAATGTTTTTAGCTGCGTATGAGTGGTCTCACAATGGGAGTCCTTTACCCCATCATAGAGGGCCTCGTAGTAGGTTTTAAACTCTTCCATGATTTGTTTGGGATCAGAAGTGAGGTCAACTTTTTTTGTCCGAATAGCCTGGATATGAAAGTTACGGTTTGCATTCCTAAGTTTATTGGCAAGTGGGGTATCTGGCTTGTTCGCTTTTTCATAAAATTTCCGCCTGGACCAGGTCATCTCCTTCTCAGCTCGGGAAGACATCAGTAAATTTAGTTTTGTTTTAGTATCAAGCCAGGCCTTTAGGGTCTGTGCTTGTTTGTTATTTTTAAGGGCAGATAGGGCTGTCAATTCAGATTGTAGAGTTGTAATCCTATGTTCCCTTTCTTTCTTCCGCCTATTCGCTATCCCTATGAGCTCACCTCGTAGTGTCGCCATATGGGCCTCCCATAGAGTAGATTGAGATGTCACGCTACCAACGTTCTCGTTGAAATATTCCCTGATTTTATCCCCTACTTTTTGTTCGATCTCAGGGATTTTTATTAGTAACTCATTGAGTTTCCATGTCGCTCCTGGTCTGTCCAGTCTGAAATCAGTGCACCGCAGCTCTACAGGTGCATGATCGGACCATGAAATATCATGGATTCCCTTGTGGAAGATCTGCGAGACCATTCTTTTGGACACAAAGAGGTAATCTATCCTGCTGTAGCGGTCGTGTGGGTGTGAGTAAAATGTGTATTCTTTTTCGCCTGGGTGCTGCTCGTGCCATATGTCAACTAGTCTATTGGTTTTTAAGCCTCGGACCCAAGCGGCTCTGCTTTTCGGGTGTTTGAGCCCACCTGGAGTGCATCTGTCCGCATGCGGATCCAGCGTGAGATTAAAGTCCCCTCCTAGTATTATACCGCCCTGCGCTACTTTGTTTAGGATCGTAAAGAATCTATCCCAAAGGTGTCATCTCGGTCACTGGGAGCGTATACTTTTGCCAATGTGAGAATTTGCCCTCGGATAGCACTATTATGAACCGACCATTGCTATCCCGTTTAGTGAGTTTAATATCCAGTGCTAGGCGGTTGTGTACCAGAATCGCGACTCCTCTCTTTTTTTTGTTAGCTGCCACTGAGACCCAGGTTTGGTATCTGCTGTCTATGTATTTTGGGGAACTATCTTTAGAAAAATGTGTCTCCTGTAGTAGGATATCGGGGTCACTTTTTTTATAATCAGTCATGGCCAAACATCTTTTGTGGGGGCTGTTAAAACCCTTCACATTGTGTGAAATCACTGAGAAGTCCCTACCCATCGGTGTTTTCTCCAGCCTTGCCTTGGCTATCTCGTGTGTAGGACATGGCGGGTGTAAGTGTATTCTCTTGTTTTTGTTAGGGAGCTCTTATAAAGAACCATCTTTTCCTTCTTGTCCCTTACTACACATGCTGGGTATTTGACACTAAAAGGGTTCCTTATCCTTTCTTGCTGGGGGTTGCCGGTTAGATGCCTACCCCTATGGGTGGGCTCTCCCTCATTTTTCTGTGCCCGTGGGAGACGCTTAGTCTGGCCTGTGTGTTTATGTTGCCGCAGTATGCTGCCTGTGGCCTTACTGGGGCTTATCTGGGCCTGTTTGGGTTTGTTTCCTATTTTACCCGCTAGTCTTCCCATATCGTGGGCCTGTGATGGCTTGCGGCCCTGGCTCCCCACCCCCCCGGATCCCTTGCCGCTCTGCGTGCTTGTGTACTGCTCATACCCCCCAGTTCGTGCTCCTAAGGACCACCCCCCCTCTGTCGCTGGTGTCGTGTCCGCTCTGCGGCGTATCGGCTGTCCTCTTCCAGTGCTTGCCGTGTTATCCTCAACCAAGATGGCCACCCATCTACATCCGGTGACGTCCATCCGGTTTCCGCCATTCTGCCGCCGGACGTCCTCGGAGGCGGACGTCTTCCCGCCTTGTCTTCCCGCGCTGAGTGCTTCTTCACCCAGTGTTGTCCTTTTAGCCCGCAATGACCAGGAGCGCCTCCATTTTCCCGAGCATGCGTTTCGCGGCCTTCTTTCTGGGTGCAGTCTTCCATACTCGGCCGTAATCTCAGGTAAGTGCTTGGACATCTTTGCATTGCAGGTTGCCGCTCCCTTTGTCCTCGCGTGTAGCACCATTGAGGCAATATGGGGGCTTATTGGGGCGTCTTCGTAGGGGTGGTGTGACAGAGTGAAGTCAACTCCTATCAGTTACAGTAGAATCGGTGGATTGGTCAGCGCACGGGTTTTTCGCTCACAGGATGAAAAGAGAAAATGAGGGACACGTGATTAGTGTCAAGCCATACAAAACATTTAACCAGTAGTATAATGTGGTTGTTTAATAAAAAATGAATAAAAAATGCTTGGATAAAAAATGCTTGGATAAAAAATCTTTTAAAACACTTTGTTAAAAGACTGAATTGGGGCTTGGATGCAGATGTCTAAGTAAAAATACTTCAATGGAAAAAAAGGTTTCTGTGGTTGGTGGTGGTGTGAGGGATGGGACATAGAAAATATAAAAATATAAAAATAAAAATATATATAGAGGGACTGTGGGAGCCGGTGATTGGCGCGCTTGTGTGCAGCCTGCTGCCAAACAGGAAAAGTGATGCTGCTTGTGCAGTAAAAAACAGTAAAAAACAGCCTGCTGTCTAGCAAAAGTGGTGATGCTTGTTTGGCAGTAATCGTTATATTTGAGTGTTTGCCAGAAGCAGTGGATTCCGCCTCCTTCTGCTGGAGGTGGTATGTGGTGCTGGTAAATGAAGTAAAACGGAGTTTTCTGGTGTAGGGGTGACTGCCTACTCCTCCTTATGGAGGTGGTATGTAAGTGGCTTCTCTCCCGGGTGCCCGATTCAAAGAAAAAAGGGCCGAGACCGGTGAGTGAGTTAAGGTGAGTTTATTAAGTAATATACAGCAGAAAGAACTAAAAACACTACATACCGCTTTGGCAATGAGCCCAGCTGCAGCCTGATCGTCCGATGGCGCTCCTCCGACGTGTATCCCCCGTGACCGCTCCGAGGTGGCGAACCGGAAGGGGAGGGCTACCGGATGTCAAAGGCTGGCTGGGTCCTTCAGGTAATGGGCTCGGCAGGGAACTGCTTGTATATTTACTCAAACTCACCTTAACATCACTCACCCCGGACTCGTGCCCTTTTTTCTTTGAACGGGCACCCGGGAGACGAAGCCACTTACATACCACCTCCATAAGGAGGAGTGGCAGTCACCCCTACACCAAAAACTCCGTTTTACTTTCATTTACCAGCACACATCATCCATCCAGCAGAAGGAGCGGAATCTCCACTGCTTCTGGCAACAACATCAAATATAGATACTGCCAACAAGCATCACCACTTTTGCCAGAACAGCAGGCTTGTTTTTACTGTTTTTACTGCACAAGCAGCATCACTTTTCCTGTTTGGCAGCAGGCTGCAACAAAGCGCGCCAATCACCGGCCCCACATTCCTCTATAATATTTTTGTATTTTTATATTTATATTTTCTATGTCCCATCCCTCACACCACCACCAACCACAAAACCTTTTTTTCCATTGAAGTATTTTATTAGACATCTGCATCCAAGCCCAATTCAGTCTTTAACAAAGTGTTTAAAAGAGTTTTTTTATCCAAGCATTTTTTATCCAAGCATTTTTTATTCATTTTTTATTAAACAACCACTTATAACTACTGGTTAATGTTTTGTATGGCTTGACACTAAATCACGTGTCCCTCATTTCTCTTTCTCATCCTGTGAGCGAAAACCCGTGCGCTGACCAATCCCCGATTCTACTGTCTTGCAAAGATTCCGGGCTTTATCTTCTCTACTACAGGTCCAGCTTAGCAGTAAACAACAAGGGCAAGTATAACACTACCCTCCCCTTATTGTCTTACACTAACACATGGCCACACCACAAGCCTAATAAATAAGGAGAGCCCCGCCTCTAGTCCTTTTTGTCCTTCAGTAGTTCGCTGGGAGACATTTGTCCTGAGTGCTCATCCAGCATCCATAAGGGTTAACTCAGGTGGAAGTTAGGAAATCAGAACTCTTTAGCTGACACCTGAGAGCCACAAGGAGATAAAGGATCAGTGACTGGCAGTAGCGTGCCACGAGAGAGAGAGAGAGGAAGCACAGTGCTGCGTGAGCCCTTAGCCAGGATTTCACCAAAGACTACTTCCCAACTAAAGTAAGGATTATTCATTTGTTTACTGACTGCTTAAAGTATGGTTTGGTTCTGGTTTAGCCAGCCAGCCTGCTAGATAGGTCTGCTGTGTTATTAGTCAGTTTTTCTCACAAAGTGGAGCAGGATTTATTTTGTTAAAGGGACAGTGTACCCGCATGTTATATTACTGTGGAGAAATAAAGCCACTGAACGTTTTTATTTATCCTGAAACTATACGTGTGGACTGTTCCCTGACCTCGGCTACAGGCCGTGGTGCCACAGGTGGTGTCAGAAGTGGGATGTCGGCCGGCCCCTGTATCTGAAGGGCTACACAAAAAAAAATGGAGAAATTTTTTTCTCAGTTCCTTGAGCAACAGCTCCAGCTAGCAGAGAAGCAAGCAGAGCCCAGCAAGATGAGCGACAAGCCCAGCAAGCTGAGCGACAAGCCCAGCAAGATGAGACACAGGCCCGGCGAGAGGAAAAGCTACTCCAACTGCTGGTCGAAGGCCCAACCCGAGGCAGACCAGGGATTCCAAATAACCCACCGGTGATGCTGCCTAAAATGAAGCCAAACGAAGACCCAGAGGCATTTCTCCTCACTTTTGAAAGGGTTGCCATGGCCCACGGCTGGACAGTTGATCGCTGGGTAACGACTCTGGCTCCACTCCTCATAGGGGAAGCTCAGGCAGCCTACCAGGCTCTTCCAGCGGACGAGGCCATGGACTATCAGAAACTAAAGGCTGCTATTCTGGATCGCCTAGGCCTCACGCCAGAGACCTACTGACAGCGGTTCCGGACAGTCAAATATACAAACCGAGAAAGACCCCGGGTCGTAGCCCACCGCTTAGTAGACTTATGTGCCAGGTGGATACAACCGGAAAAACATGACAAGGCAGAGATCCTTGAACAGTTTGTGCTCGAGCAGTTCATACAGATACTGCCCCCCTCCTCCCGCTCCTGGGTAAAAAGACACGCTGCATTTTCCCTGAATTCAGCGGTCCGCTTGGTGGAAAACTTCCTGGGTGACGACACCCAACAGGATAGCTGGGAACGGCCGGTGCAAACACCAGTTGCTTCCGGTGATACTAGAGGCAGGAGAGCAGACAATCGAGGGGTTTACAACCCGCCAGCTCGGGAGATCCAGTCAACCCGATCGGAAGACCCTTTCCCATCTCGGAGGGTTCCTGGTACAAACTCCCGCAGAGACGCCAATCCTGGGTCCGAGGCCACTGGATCACTCAAAGGAGGCCACCACCCACAGTATTCCCCGAGAACCTGGACTCCTGTCACCCACCCGGTGGAGAGGATAACCCCACTAACCAGAAGGGAGGACCCCATCCAACAGCGGAGAGGTCCAAACACTGAGCCCCGTCGAGAGCTTCCACGGACGACCGAGTTTGCGGACTCAGGAGATGAGGAAATGGACTGTTCATATGGCAGAACCACTGCCACAGCTTGTCTCCGAGAGGAGATTCTTATGATCCGTCAGAATGGTAATGGGTGTCTCAGTATCCTCTAAGAAATGTCTCCACTCCTCTAAAGCAAACTTGATTGCCAAAAGCTCTCTATTCCCGACATCATAATTCCGTTCAGCCGACGAAAATCTCTTCGAGAAAAACGCACATGGGTGCAGTCTGGCTAAGGGAGATGTTCTCTGGGACAGAACAGCCCCAGCCCCAATGTCCGATGCATCCACCTCCAAGGTAAATGGGAGTTTAGGATCTGGGTGGGTGAGGATGGGAGCAGACACAAAAGCCCTTTTTAGCAGATCAAACGCCTTAATGGCGGTCTCCGACCAAGATGAAGGATCTGCACCCTTCTTGGTGAGGGCAGTTATGGGAGATACGGTGGACGAAAAATTGCGGATGAAACGTCGATAATAGTTTGCAAAACCTAAAAAGCGTTGCACGGCTCTCTGGAGACGGTCGAAGAGTTCCGGAATCAAAGGCAGAGGGTAGCGATTTTTACGAGTGATATTATTCAAACCCCGGTAGTCTATGCATGGGCGGAGAGAACCGTCCTTTTTTTTGACAAAGAAGAAGCCTGCTCCGACCGGGGAAGACGATTTTCTGATGAAACCCCTCTCTAAGTTCTCAGCAATGTAAGTGTTCATGGCCCTTGTCTCTGGGAGAGAGAGAGGATAGGATCTTGCCCTGGGAAGAGGTGCGCCCGGAAGTAGGTCAATAGGACAATCAAAAGAACGGTGCGGAGGTAGAACCTCGGAACGTGCCTTGTCGAATACATCACGGAATTCCCAGTACACAGAGGGTAAGGAGTTAATCTTCTCAGATAGGGTAGACAATCCACCAATCCTCTGGAAAATCTGGGTACATGTCTTGGCACAAGAAGGAGCCCACTGGATGGGTTCCTGATCCATCCAGTCGATGCGAGGATTATGAAGTTGAAGCCAAGGAAGACCCAAAATCAGCTCAGCAGAAGGAGTGTGGATTACATCGAGGGTAATGATCTCCGTATGGACGTTGACGAACTGCAGTAGAAGAGGCACCGTCTGTAGCGTGATAAATGCTGGTTTAAGCGGTCGACCGTCAATGGCCTCCAGTCCTACCGGCGTCCTCCTGTTGATCAAAGGGATATTGTTCAGTCTAGCAAAAGTCTCATCAATGAAATTACCTGCAGAACCGGAGTCAATGAACGCTCGTGCCTGAGTGTGAAACCCCTCTCCAGAAAGTGTAATGGGCAAGATTATCCTGGTGGGAAGGATGCTCTGGACAATGGGAGAAAGTGTCAATATTCCCAACGAAACTCTCCGGGATCTCATTGGGAGCTGGCGTTTCCCGGTTTGTGAGGACACTGGGGTACAGCGTGACCGGAATTGCCACAGTACATGCAAAGACCGGCCTTGCGCCGACGCTGTTTCTCAGCAGGAGACAGCCTGTTGCCTCCCAACTGCATGGGTTCTGGAATGTCCCCGGAAGGAGGTAACGGAGCCACGAAGGAGGGAGCAAGAGTTCTTGAAACCCGTTGACGGTAATGAGAACGCTCGTATCTCCGCTCCAGCAGACGCTGATCCACACGAATGGACAGAGCGATCAACTCCTCCAGGTTAGTGGGACGATCTCGCGCGGCAAGCTCATCCTTTAGGGTTTCAGACAGACCTTGCCAGAATGCAGAAGATAGGGCCTCATTATTCCAACCTGTCTCAGCAGCAAGAGTGCGAAACTCCACTGCATACACGGCAACCGAACGATCTCCCTGGGTTATGTGGTGAAGAGCAGAAGCTGCCGTTAACCTCCGTGCGGGAGTATCGAAGACTCTTCGGAATTCCTCGACGAAGAGATCGATGTCCTGTGTGATAGCACCCTGTTGTTCCCAAATGGGGGAGGCCCACGCCAGTGCCTGGTCGGTGAGAAGGGAGTAGATGTAGCCAACCCTGGAGACAGAAGACACAAAGCGAGAGGGAGAGAGACGAAATTGGACGAGACATTGGTTAATGAAACCCCGGCATCCTTGGGGATCCCCCGCATAGTGTCTGGGAGGTGGAATTCGTGGTTCCGGGGCAGACGGAGGTGTCGGAGCAGGACTAGCCGGTACAGGAGCTGCCACGGGTGAAGGTTGCTGAGTGAGGGCTCGAACCTGAAGAGTAAGGGCATGGACGCTTTGCTGCAACGTATCCGTCCGTTTATCTGCTTGGTCTAAATAAGTCTCTAGTCTGGAAAACAGAGCAGTATGGGCGTTTAAAGTGCGGTCCACCTCAGCGGGGTCCATGTTTGTTGGGCTGAGCATAATGTAAGGATGTGCTCACCACAAACGAGACGGGACCGCGGTGCTGAGGTGGGATAGGAAATAACGCCACCCACAGCCACGAGGGCACGTCTTGATTGAAGAGTGGTCTGGGATTCCGGATCGGGGTAGGAGAGGTACGGTAGGTAGAGAGGCCGTTAGCCAAGTCCGGGGTTAGAGAGAGGGACGTTGTCGTTTACCGTAAGCCAGGATCGGGATGCCAGAGGTGCGGAGAGTCGTGTAGCCGTATGCCGAGTTCGGGATGCCAGAGGTACAGGAAGACGTAGCGGAAGCCGGTTCAGTTCACGAGGAAGTCTGCGAATTAGAATAAGGAGGCAGAGAGAGGTGAGAACAACTGGTTCTATGCTCAGCCAACGAGTCAGTGACTCTGCAAGGTATATATAAGAGAGAGGATCCAATAGCAGCGCAGCAAGGTGGAGGTGTGTGGAAAGGCCAGGTTACAGCAGGTATAGGTCCAGAAGGAGTCCCAGGGGAGGAGCCATAAAGCCCAGCAGCCTGACTGTACTTGGTGATGGCCATCAAAAGAGGTGTTGTGCCTTTAAGAGGCGGGAGCGCCTCCGTGTGACCGCGCCTCCGTGAATCAGTGCCATCGGCTGCGTGCGCGGACCCACGCCCTGCTCCGAGAGCAGAAGAGAGAGGAAGACGTGCGCGCGCGCGCATAGGAGGAACAGCTGTCGGCGGCTTGCCTCCGGAGTCCATGTGCGCCGCGGGAGACCCAGACGGAGCTGCAGGTAAGTGAGGAGCACGCCGTGAGCGGCGTGACTCCAGAATCCTCACAGCTAGCCTACTAGTGGGAGTTGCTCCCTGGCTACCTGCTCCTGTTCTACTTGGCCGAGACTGGCCCTACCTCGAGACATTGTTGGCCCCTACTCCTACGGAGCCTACTTCTCTGGTACCGGAGAAGCCCGGAGACTTGTTCCCTTTTTCCCCAGAGATTTTCCCCCGTAGACACCATGTCCCAAAGACACGTAAACAGAGACGTGCGGAAAAAGAGGACTGGTTAAGAAAGGCTGGGACTTTTGGTAACATTAGTCAGCCCAAAGGACTGCAGGTCATGGCCGGGGATGACCAGGGTGGGGAACAGATAGATACGGGAGTCTTGCCAGACCTGGATCTTCCTGACTTCCGTCAGAGGCAGAGGGAGGACCCAGCTCTGGCTAGACAATATGAGAAGGTGGTACAGGTCAACAACAAGATAATAGATGAACAAGGTGTAAAAGTGTTTCCACATTTTGAACTGTTGAATGACATACTATATCGTGTGAATAAGGTTACACAAACAGGGGAGGTCATTCGACAGATGCTAGTCCCTAAAGGGTTGATTAAAACAGTGTTTACCCTAGCCCATACTCTCCCATGGGGTGGTCATTTGGGCAGAGATAAGACCACGGACCGCATCTCATCCCGGTTTTACTGGCCAGGCATACATGGTGACATCATGAAACTATGTGAGATATGTCCTGAATGCCAGTTAACTAGCCAAAAAGGACAGAAGCCGGCTCCTTTGGTTCCTCTGCCCTTGGTAGCCGTCCCATTCGAGAGAATTGAGGTAGATCTGGTCGGACCTTTAGAACCCTCTGCGAAGGGACATAAATTTATACTCGTTGTTGTTGATTATGCCACCAGGTATCCTGAGGCCTTCCCTCTGAGATCAGCCACTGCTAAACAGGTTGCTCACAGGCTGTTAGAACTGTTTTCTAGGGTAGGACTTCCCCAAGTAATGTTAACTGAACAGGGAACAAATTTCATGGCAAAGTTAATGCAGGATGTCCTGAAGTTATTGGAGGTAAAATCCGTCCGGACCTCGGTCTACCATCCTCAGACTGATGGATTGGTAGAGAGGTTTAACCGTACTTTAAAAACTATGCTTAGGAAGTTTGTGGACACTGAAAAGCGAGCTTGGGATGAACTTCTCCCTTTCCTGTTGTTTGCGGTACGAGAAGTTCCCCAATCATCCACAGGCTTCTCCCCGTTTGAGGTCCTATATGGACGCCAACCTCGGGGTATTCTCGACCTACTGAAGGAATCCTGGGAGGAGGAGCCTCCAAGAATACCCTTCAGTATGTCATAGACCTTAGAAACCGCCTAGACATGATAGGTCGGTTTGCGAAGGAAAACCTCAAATCTGCTCAAGAACGTCAAGAGAGGCAGTACAACCAAAATGCTCGCTTGAGGGTCTTCCAACCTGGCGACCAAGTGATGCTACTACTACCGACATCAGAGAGTAAACTCCTTGCGAAGTGGCAGGGTCCTTTCCAAGTTCTCCGCCGCACCGGGGAGGTGAACTATGAGATCTCTCAACCAGGGTCCAGGAAGGGTAAACAAATCTACCACGTGAACCTCCTGAAACCCTGGAAAACAATGAGATCACTGTTCATTCACCCTCAGGAAGGAGAGACGGATTTGGGTCCAAAGCTTCCAAAGGGTAGTACGTACACTGACCATCAGGTTCCCATGGGAGAGCAAATAACAACGAACAAAGGTCAGACCTACTTGATGTATGTGACCAGTTCCCAGATGTTTTTTCAGAGCTGCCAGGGCAGACTGATTTAGTGTCCCATAGGATTGAGACAGAACCTGGCGTAAAAGTACGGTCCCGTCCCTATAGATTGCCAGAGGGCCGAAAAGACCTGGTAGAGAGGGAGATAATAGACATGTTGGAATTGGGCGTGATCGAGGAGTCCCACAGCGAATGGTGTAGCCCTATCGTGTTGGTCCCTAAACCAGATGGGAAGGTGAGGTTTTGCGTGGATCTGCGAAAGGTAAATGCTGTATCCAGATTTGATGAAAATCCAATGCCTAGGGTGGATGAATTGCTTGATTCGCTTGGTAAAGCAGAGTATATCTCCACCCTAGATCTCACGAAAGGATATTGGCAGATACCTCTAGCGGAAGAATCCAAATGCAAAACTGCCTTCGCCACCCCTCTCGGTTTATACCAATTCGTCACTATGCCATTTGGGTTACATGGGGCTCCAGCCACGTTCCAAAGGTTAATGGACAAGGTACTACGACTCCATAGGGCATATGCCGTGGCCTACTTGGATGACATTGTCATCTATAGCAGACACTGGCAGTCTCATATAAAAAGGTTAAGGGCAGTCCTAACGTCCTTAAGAGAAGCAGGGCTTACTGCAAATCCATAAAAATGTGCCCTGGGTAAATCCACTACAAAGTACTTGGGCTATGCCGTTGGGGAAGGGATAGTAAGGCCACTAGCTAGCAAGGTGGCCGCCATAAAGGAAGTCCCCACCCCACAGACAAAGACACAGGTCCGCTCCCTTTTGGGGTTAGCAGGGTATTACCGGTGGTTTATCCCCAATTTTTCAGAAATATCTGCACCCCTAACAGATCTGACAAAAAAGAGTGCCCCGACCCAAGTTAAATGGTCTTGGGAGTGCCAAGACGCCTTTGACATGCTAAAAAAGTGCCTGTCAGAGGGCCCCGCTCTTCGGAGCCCAGATTTTAAAGAGCCCTTCATCATCCAGATGGATGCCTCAGAGGTAGGACTGGGAGCAGTGCTGTCTCAGCAATTTGATGGTGTTGAACACCCCATACTGTTCATCAGCCGGAAGCTGTTCCCTAGGGAAGTGAGGTATTCCGTTATTGAGAAGGAGTGCCTCGCTGTAAAATGGGCAATTGAGGCCTTGAGACATTATGTCGCCAGAGTACACTTCACCCTGGTCACTGACCATGCGCCCTTGAAGTGGTTAAACACCATGAAGGACACAAATCCAAGGTTGACCAGGTGGTATATTGCCCTCCAACCCTTCTCTTTTGATATTCAGCATAGACCTGGAAAGGACCATGGAAATGCTGATTTTTTGTCAAGGGAAGGAGTGGAGGGTCGGGCTTCAGCCGTGTGGGACACTAGCCACACACAAACAGGGGAGGTGTGTGACAGAGTGAAGTCAACTCCTATCAGTTACACCTGGGAGACATATGTCTGAGTGCTTCATCCAGCACTCATAAGGGTTAACTCAGGTGGAAGTTAGGAAATCAGAACTCTTTAGCTGACACCTGAGAGCCAGCAAGGAAGACAGAGGATCATGTGACTGGCAGTAGCTTCCAGAGAGAGAGAGAGAGAGAAGCACACTGCTGCGTGAGCCCTTAGCCAGAGGGATTTCACCAAAGACTACTTCAACTAAAGTAAGGATTATTCATTTGTTTACTGACTGCTTAAAGTACCCTTATGGTTTGGTTCTGGTTTAGCCAGCCAGCCTGCTAGATAGGTCTGCTGTGTTATTAGTCAGTTTTTCTCACAAAGTGGAGCAGGATTTATTTTGTTAAAGGGACAGTGTACCCGCATGTTATGTTACCGTGGAGAAATAAAGCCAATGAACGTTTTTATTTATCCTGAAACTATACGTGTGGACTGTTCCCTGACCTCGGCTACAGGCCGTCCTGCCACAGGTGGGCAGTAGGAGACCTCGCATGCCTCTGAACTGTGTACTACAGGCTAACAGTGCCATCTTGGCTAGAACTTGCACCGTAACTTCAGCAAATGAACCAGGGAAAGTGTCTTTTACTCATGGCCTTTCACTCTTTCTCTGCCTCCGCCGTTTCCCGGTTTTTCTTGGAGGTGGCGACTTGCTGCCATTCCATGTCTGGCTCCGGTTCCCGCCGGGGTCCTGGTGCCGGGCCTTCCTTCACCCCCAATTTTTGGAGAAAGTCATTACCCTCTTCGGGTTCCTTTATGGAGATGGCCCTCCCGTTTCTGATGACCATCACGCCGAACGGGAAGGTCCATCTATAACGGATGGCCCTGTCACGGAGTACTTTCGTGACCAGCTGGAGTTTCTTGCGCCGGGCCAGAGTTATAGGGGAGATATCCTGAACAGCTGGAGGGCGGCCCCCTCAAATCTGCAGGCTCCCTCACCCTTGGTACAGGAGCAGGTTCATATCGGCCAGGAAGCAGGAGCGATTTCACCGAGCCCCAGTACCAGCTGCTGAACCTGGCTGCATGAAGGGAAATCCCCTTGGGAGTGAAAAGACTGACGTCCTGCCCCAGAATCAACTGAGCTGCAGCAAGCACCTGAATCTACAGCTAACAGCTGCCGAGTGGTAAACAGTGTGATACACACTACATGCCTTTTACCAACTTTTTTCATGTACGCAGATATATTACCCCCTTTTTAATTCTATAATATATTGTTGAATTTGCTTCACTATTTGGCGTTGTGCGCTGTTTTCTTTTGTTTCCATTCCCTCACCCCTTGCCTTCTGGAAGACCGCTTCCCGAGTGCGGAAGAAGTGCATGCGGGCGATGACATCCTGCGGTTGCTCATTAGCCAACGGCCTACTCCGGAGGGCACGTGGCAGCGGTCCATCAACAGCTCTGCCGCGGGAATGTCTGGGAGCAGGGTCTCCATCCACTGGGTAACGAAGTCCTCGATCTTGGTGACCTCCTCAGGAATGCCGCGTATCCGGATGTTACTGCGGCGATCCCTGTTCTCAGTGTCCTTCTGTCGGTCCGCTAGATCCGAGATCTGGGCCTGCAGGTAGGAGGTCCACTTCTCCATTTTCTTGATACTTGTGGAGGCAGCCGCCATCTTGTCCTCCAGAGCACCCGTGCGCTCCCCCAGTCCTTGGATCTCTGTTTTGAGCTCCTGGATCTCTGCATGGAAGAGTGTCTTCATTCCATTGTACAAGCGATCGAAGTCGCATCGCCGTACTGGTTGCTGCTCCGGTGCCTCCTCCATGTCCTCCTCGCGGTCGGAATCCGAGCCCGCGGCGGAGCCCGGCAACATTTCTGCTCCGGCACCCTTTGCTGCAGAACGGCTCAAATATTTGCCCAGGTCGCCTGTATTTTTCTTTTTTGAGGACTGTGGGGCCATCCCTGATCGTTCCCTGACTTGTGTGGGAGAATGCCGGTTCAATACGCTTTTGTGTGGATATTGCTGCTTTATTCTGTTGGCGGGGGTAGGAGCTCAAGGCTTAAGCAGCTAAACACCGCACCATCGCGCATGTGCCTCAGTATGCTGGATTTTTAATGAGTCTCACTGTACTGTAGATGGCAATCAGCTTCTAAATATAGACACGAAAACTCAGCGTGCAGTGGCAATCACTGAGAATAACGATGTGTCCACAGGGGCAGGGTAAAGATTCGGGCTTTCAAAATGACAACTCCTATGAAGGTAAAAAAATTGAGTTTTGGTTATTTTTATATCCAAAGAAAGATAATACTACGTTATTAAGAGGTTTTAGTAATCGTTTCTTGATTCCGTCAAAATATATTGAAACCTTTGAAGAAATAGACAATTTTAAACCTGTTTTTAAAGGTAAAGCAGTTGTAAGTAATAAATGAAAAGGAATTATTCTTGGAAAGAATTGCAGGTCCCTTATTAAAACGGCCTTTTAAGAATTTTAGAGTTTCCATGTTACGTGTAGCACCTAAAAAGGACTCTGGTTATTTTTGTTTAATTAATCATTTGTCTTATACAAGGGTTGCTCAGGGGAGTGTAAGGAATCTGGGAGCATGTCCCCAGTGGCGTGCTTCCTCCTTACCTGATGCTTTGCATACTCCAGCGCAGCTTACAGAGCGCACGCGCCCACTTAGGGCTTTCAATGCTTCCACAAAGATTGGCTCTGTCCCCCGCTTGCGACGCGGGCCGCGCACATGTGACACACATGCACCGCTCCCCAGATGCGTGTCA
Source organism: Ascaphus truei (assembly GCA_036426205.1). NCBI lineage: Eukaryota > Metazoa > Chordata > Amphibia > Anura > Ascaphidae > Ascaphus > Ascaphus truei. Next base: position 36,082 of record WSYH01004286.1, read on the forward strand.
ACACTCCTGATCTCTCCCACCTGTCTCCTGCACCTCACAGCCCGTCCCTGTCTCCGCAGTAGCCACTCCACCGCTCCACCCTCCTGTCTCATTGGTCGCCTATTCTCATATATGCTCAGCTCTCTCACTCCTTCTTTGGCTGAGCATAGTTCATTGTTGCCTTGCTGTTCCCCATCCCTGTTCCTGCTGTATTGCCTTGCCTTGCCTGTCTCTGTTTGATCTCCTGTGTACCGACCCGGCTAGACTTTGGACCATTCTCTGGATATTGACCCCGGCTTGCCTCTGACCTTCCATATCTCTCCATCCGTGACCATCCAGCACACGAACAACAACTATCCTACTGGCTCCAACCCCCTTGACCCCGGCACCCAGCTACCGACTACTCTCCCGGCTCCAACCTCTGACCTCAGCAAGTATCAAGACAATTCTACTCTCTCCAACCCTGATCCGGCAAACCTTGACTATCCACTCTCCAGCCGTGCCTCCGCTGCTGTGGGTGGCAGGTTCTTTACTCTCCCACCTCAGTAACGGTGTTCCGCCTAGTTCGTAGTGAGAGCAAGCATTACAGGGAGCAACTGTGGGGCTGGAGTCCAAAAACTGGAATAGGCTAGCAGGCTGGTAGTAATGGTGGGAAAACAGGGCTGGTGGAAAAACAGGTTGCGAAGGTCTGTTAACAGGCAGAGGTCAATGCCGGTGACAGGCAAGGACAAAGCTGAGCTTAGTGCTGGAACTTCCTCAGGGGTGCCTGCAGCAATATTTACCAGCTACGTGTGAGTAGAACATCAACGCCTAGACCCCTAGTGGTCACAATGCTTTTTTACCTTTTGGAGCATGTGAGTTTGTATGGGCTCACTGCTCAGTTCTGTGTTATTTTATAAAATTGTGCTGTACTATATATGTTTCTTTATTCATGTACCTGGGGAGTTCCTGATTTCACCTTAGATCTTGTTTGATCTTATTCAATTTAAACATCATAATAGTGAGTGGAGATGTATTGCTTATTCTGCACCTTCACTTGCACTTATATTTATATATCTTTACATGAGGAGAGTTTGAGCTAAAAGTCTTTGCTCAATGATTATTACACAGGCGGATGTCAATTCCTGCCCAACTCAGACTGCGATACTCAGGGGGAGGGCCGGGGCATTCCCATGCATCATGTTTACTGCGGCTGCAGCGTCTGGCGAGTGAGTGCTTGATTGAAGGGGGCGGAGAAGACTGAGGTCAGTATTATTACTTACTGAAAACTATAGAGGTGTATGGTTTTAGAAGAGAACATGAATTTTTGGTCTGTGCAAATGCAGTTATTTAAAGCTACTGTACTGTAAGTTGAGTAATGCAAGATGTGTGCCGACCAAGCAATCTTTTGGAAAGGCCAGCTTTTGTTTGCCTAAAAGGGTTAAAAGTAAAGGCCAGAACCTCCATCTTGTCTGCCTGAACTTTTTCCTGAACTAAGTGATATATGTATGCAAGAAACGACCTCCAGACAGGCAGAATTGTTCTGTTGGCTGGACACCAGTTCTGTGTTTTCTTTGAATCGGCTTGCCCGCAGGTTTTGTTTACAGAATGCAAGGCTAGATGGAAAGTCAACATAACAAACAAAAAGTATCCCCAATGAATGCACTCAAAATGATTAAGTGGAAATGGTAGAGAACATTAAAAATTACTGTCCATGGAGAAGAAAAACATAAGACAACACTAGTCTATGAAATGTCTAATAGTGGAAAGGCTGCCTTGTCCAGGGATCAAATCCTAAGGAGATAGTAGTGACAATAATTGTCACAATACTAGTATCTAAAAAACTGATAAGGAATTGTAATACCAAATATCCAGTTATAGCCTCCTAAAATAAGGTGACCATAAATGCAGAGTAGTAATATACAGGCATACCCCGCTTTAACATACGCAATGGGACCGGAGCATGTATGTAAAGTGAAAATGTACTTAAAGTGAAGCACTATTTTTTTTCCACTTTACGATGCATGTACTGTTCTGCAGACATCATATATATGCATAACTAATATCAATAATGCATTTGTAACCAAAATAAATACAGTAGGCTTTATAGAAAGAAAATCTTTAATGTCAGCTAATTTTTTCTTACTAGTGCCCCCACAAAATACATACCAAAAAAACCCATCCCTCTAAATACATGTAACCCCACCCCGCCAATACATATTAAAAATGCCCCCGCCAATACATATTAAAAATGCCCCCGCCAATACATTTTTAAAAGACCCACACCGCCTCAATACATTTTTAAAAGACCCCCCCCGTTAAAGGCCACAGTTTTTTTTAAAGTAAAATAACCATTGATAATCAAACATAATCAACCTTAACTTCGTCACATTTACTCTGGTTTAATTTAAACTCACAGGAGTACATTCAAACATGATCCCACTTTTCATAACACAGGCTTTAACCCATGGGTGATATCAGGCTCCTTTCAGATTCTGGAGGACTGCCAGCCATTTCTAGAGGCAGGGACTTAGGTAGCAGGGGAAAAATGGAATAAAACAATTCCAGAAATACAAGAGAAGGGATATCAATCTTCTTTCAGAAATATTTCATTATGTACAACTGAAACAACTTTACCAGCAATATCACCACCAGACCGGCAAAAACCATCTACGTTACATATTTGAAAAATGTATTTGGTGATCAGTTCCTAGGGTCTAATATCTGCAATATATCAATCCTAATACGGTTCTGGGGCAGATAGCAAATCGGCCTAAAGTTGAAGAAGTGTGGAGGAGGAACTAAGAGAGTAGTCGTGGATGATTAAGATTGGGAACGTATATGGGAAGCACAAACAAAGAGTTCGATAGGTATATTGTTAAAGTAATTCCTATAAACTTATTTTGATGCGCGTATATGACCCTGGTCAGACCTGCCCAGGCCATATAAAAATTCCCATTCTCCAGCGTGCTCTAGATGATGTGGCCCAAATGGCCTCGGTCACCATATTTGATGGTCAGGTAAGTACTGGTAACCTTGGAAAACCAGATATTCCCCTTAAAAAAATTGTATGATACTAATATCAATCAAGGGACCAAATCCTGGCTGGCACTCCTGAGTAGGACAGCTTGAGATGCCGAGGGCATCTGCCAAGATGATAGCCCATTTCTTTCGCGTTACCAGCGCTGTATTGCTTCATATTTTAAAAAAGTTAAGACGCCCCGACCTTAGCCAAGGTGAACCACAGGATCTCGGCACATTCTCCTTAATGGAAAATGGGAGAGAGAGAGAAATGACCATAAATATGCCCAAGATTTAGGAGCCTGGTTTGCCTTTGATTGGTGGTCAAGGAGGAAATAGGGAAATAGCATTACTCTAGGTTTGAAAGAGGCTTCCTTCACCAGAGAGATTGCAGCTTGAGAACAACAGGATATGGTCGGCCATGGCAGGAAATATTTAAAAAATAATAATAATTATATTAAAGTTACAAACTAATTGAAAATTCCCCTCCGCCTTAATAGCATTATTCGGTTTCCGATTTAGTATAATAGTTATTTTCGTTATTATGATTGACTGATCATGGTATATACTAAAATGTGAACTGAAAACCTCTGTATGTATACTATTTATGCAGTGTATTACCCCTAGTGCAGCAGGTTGTGCGCAAACTGTGGGGCACGACCCCCCAGGGGGGCGCGCGACACTGACGCGGTGGGGGCGCGGTGGGTTTACAAGAGGCCCCGCGCGCTTCCGAAGGCACTTAAATTAAGTGCCGGGGGAGCTGCAAGGGGCCTCTGTAAACCTAACTTACCGTTTTGGCTCCGGCCAGCTTCCTCCCTGTGTGCCATGGCAACGCGGCCGTCAAAATGACGCTGCGAGGCATGTGACGTCACGTTGCTATGCAAAATGCCGTCATACGCCGGAGCGCGGGTAAGTTGGGGGTTGGGAGGGGGGAGCGGGGGAGTGAGGGGACAGCCGGCAGGGGGGCGCAGGAAAAAGTTTGCGCCCCCTGCCCTAGTGGATCTTTCTTATTTTATGTTACCCTATAAAAATGCAAATAAATAAACAGGTAAATATACAGTCGAAAGGAAACAGAAGAAGATCATTAGACACAATTTACAAAAGAATATAAACAAGGGCGATTGGGATTTTCAAATCCCTGACATTGATTTGCATAACGATGTATTTATTGTGAAAGGAATTATATTTAGATACATGTTCTTTTCAAATAATAACAACTTGCTAATTTCACATCGAATACGATCTTGAATAGAATTAGATAATGAAATTAAAGAAATTAAATAAAATATAATGGGAAATGGTAGTAATCTGAGGAGTTTTAATATTGCTAGATATGAAATTAAAAAGACAAAACTAGATAGATCAGAAAAAAAGTATTAAAATTAACAAAAGTAAATTCACAAAGAGTAAAAAAGTACGAGCATGGAAATTACGAAATCTACAAATTAAACACATATTAATCCGTGCCAACTTTAAGTCCAGAGATAAATTTGATTAAAATACTAGAACAGTCAAGCTAGCTTGTCTTCTAAGGCCGGGTTCCTTAGGCCTTTCAAGAGTACATGACAGGGGCCCCCAATATCATCTAGTAAAGAAAGCCAAGGACAGCTTTCTAGTAAGTGCAAAGTGTTATATTATGGGCACAAGCACTATCTCAACTAACATAAAATGTAATTATAAGTGCAGCATCAGAGTGCCGTACATGAATAGGCGATGTTTCATCGTCACCGCTGGGTAAGAAAAGTTCTGATCCGCACTCATGCGGAAAATTCTAAAGCTAACAGTAATGTAGCCATTCTCTTTGCAGCTTAGGTGTAGCCGAGGAGAGATATTCTCTCCTACTGCAAACACCCAAACGCGGCAAGCAGTAACGTGTTGCACCAGTGCCTGAATTCTGGAGGGAGTAGGAGACCAAACGATTGTTCAGCGGTGTATCCTGCGCGCGGGGATCAGCCTAGCTTCCTCAACGTTTATTCTGGACCTCACTTCCAAGCTCAAAGTTCCCATATACTCATAGAAAAGCGCGTCTCGCTTCAGAGCTCTAGGATCTTGGAACTATACAGCTACGGCTACTTTCACCTTTTGTTTTTTGGACTAGTAAAAAATGCTAATACCACAACGTATGGTGCTTCATCAGGCATAGTAGTTAGTTTTAATTTGAAAAAAGCCGGCCAATGGTTGTAATTCTAATTCATGGCACTTTTCAGACAATAGCCACATTGATAATTTAAGCCAAGTTGTACTTAGTGAAATAGATCATGTTCTGTTAGGCTAAGCATGGGAAGGTTCCCATGGAGTAAGGAGCCGCGTGTTGTAGATGCGCTAACGCCTGCGGCAACAGCCACGGGCTCTCAGTGTCATTGTTTGTCTCCGCAATTCCGGGTTCCTCCACAACAGTGTCTGACATCACGTGCAGAAAATGCGCAGATTGACCATCAACTCAAATGTCCTCGTCGTAAACTGTTGGACTTAGCCAATGCTCGCCTATTTAAACACAACTTTTAAACATAGCCTGAGGATGAGATGCAAAGCCAGTGAACTACTCACAGCCACCTTTTTCGACATATTGGGATCTTCATCAGGGTGATGGTTGTTTACTGGCCCCTTGCCATTGCGACTTGGCTAGATCCTTCACCACACGATTATTAGGTTTATGGGTGGGTGGAAAAGGTGACTAAAAACCTCCATCGTTTATAGACATCATTAGCAGGGAGTGAATGGGGGGCAGCGGGGGAGAGTGAAGGTGGGGGGAAGGTGAAGCGGGGGTGGTTGATGGGGGGGGAGTGTATGAAGGGTGGGGGGGGGAGGTGAAGGGGGGGAGGTGAAGGGTGGGGACGGAGGTGCAGGGAGCGTGAAGGGGGGAGAGAGAGTGTTGAAGGGGGGAGGGAGGGGGTTAGTGAAGGGGGTCTTTTTTTGGGGTGGGAGGTGAAGGGGGGGAAAGTCGTGGACAATGAATCTGGCATCCGCTTGCTCCCCGTCCATTCCCACGTGTCTCTGACGGTCGGTCCTCCGTCCGCTCCTCCCCCCCCATCGCAGCGGCAACACTTCAGTGTGCGGCTTGCAGATGGAGGCGGTGCACACGGCGGCCGTTCCCTACACCCGCTAGGACATCCCTGCGCGATCTTGAGGCGGGAGAGAGGCAGCTGGCCTTGACAATTGTTGTGCCCCCGCTCCCCCTCCAGCTGTCCGCCCCCGCTTGGTCTCATTGGCCGGTCACCGCTGACTGTAGTGACCAGCGGGTGTGAGGCGGAGGGAGGCAAAGTAGTGTGAGGTAAGGCGGGAAGCGAGACCGGCCTGCCATGGGTGTGATAGGGGAGGCGAAGGAGGTTTGATGCTCATGCGCGGGCAGCGGCATCCGGGTTGGGTGAGCGGGGAGGGGAGCCGCAGGGGTTTGAGGACCAGCCGGCCAGGAATGTCAGCGGGGAGGCACAGGGGTTTGAGCCGCGGGCGGCAGGAGTGTGACGGGGACGGGCGGGCAGTAGGCGAGGGTGTGAGGCGGCAGTTTAGTATACTTACTGGGCTGGAGTTGGCGGAGGCTGGGTGCACATCGTGTCGGTAGCCAGTGTTGACAGAGGAGCACGGGGTGTGTGGTGTGAACAATGTTAGAACACACCGGCCAAGAGAGGGGTGCGGAGGCGGGCGGGCCAAGGGAGACCCTCTAATTGGCCTGAGCGACGGAGTGACAGGCCAAAGGTCAATGGATGCCCCCTAGACACAGGTGACACATACAATAACAAAAATATAATAAAGAAATATATATAAATATATATATATATATTGTGAAAACGCTTACTCGGGCTCCCGTCTGGCGGACGGTTAGAAAACGGTCTTTTAGGGGTAGGGTTTAATGACAAGGCGGTAACGTGACTGTTCCTTTAAAAGGCTACTGCCTGGTTTATCAGTCCCAGGCACGGAGGACTGCCCCACACGGCATACCAAATAATACAAAAGCAAACAAAAAACCTGCTCAAACTGAGCAATACTTAACTAAGGCTTTTCCCTGACATGGGTTGGAGCGGGCTTATCACTTCCAACAACGAAATATAGAATTTGCGTTTTAGAAAAAAGGTACAGCATGATTAAACTGTTGGGGAGAGGTTCCCTATCTCTGCTTCAGCCAGCCTTCCCTGACCTCCAGGCGCTTAGGGGAGAGGAAGAGGACCAGCGAAATCAGCCCTAAAAAACGGATTTCTAATTAGCAGGACAGGTGACAGCAAATCAGGCAGCAGAAAACTCTGACGTCTGGATCCCTCATCTCAGTGAACACGGCATTGCCAACTGTGGGAGGAGCGCATGCATTCTGCAGGCTGACACTTTCAGCCTAAACAGGATTAAACTTTCAGTATCCTGGGAGCCTATTATGGAAATTCATTACCATCCCCGGTTCTGTCACATATCCTCCCCCAGCTCAGCCGACCCGAGGAATGAACGCGACTATGGATATATAAGGGAGTGATCCTTGACAACCCGTCAGCATTGCCAGGTTTGTGCCCTGACCTGTGTTCACAAGAAAATGTAAGGCACTTGTAGGACCTTAAGGAACCACCTGGTCACTCTAGCATTCTATCTATCTGTTTTGCACACATCCAGTAGAGGGGTGAATGATCTAGTGCACAACCGGAATTTTCTCCCAACAGATAATTGAGCGTATCTACAGCCACACTTATTGCGAGACATTCTTTCTCGACTATGAGTAATTTTCTCCTGCGGGATTTAGTTCATACTTAAATAAGGATGGGTCGGTGATCTCAACCTGAGAAACTCCTGGAGAGAGGTACAGCCCCCAGCCCACCTCAGATGCAGTCGGTTTGCGGACAAAAACTCTTAGAGAAGTCAGGTCGGGTGTGAACTCAACACGGTATGAGCACAGAGAGCTTCTATTCAGGACTTTAAAGGCCTGATTCGGTTTCGGGGCCCACTTTTACCATTAGCTGCGCCCTCTTGCTTTTGTGAGGTCGCGTTAGTCGGGGTTCGCCCTTAGTTGCAAAAAGTGGAATAAAACCTTCATAGCTAGCAATTAATCCCAAAAAGGTCCTGAACTGTTATTAGTTGTAACTAGGCCTATGGCCAAGTTGTGTATCGCCCTCTACTTGATTTGTTTGGTGGTATTGAGTAAAACTAACGCCAATAGAATACCCCCAGATACTTACTTTGGGCTCCTACCAGACATAAGTGCATTAGACGGGGTTAGCAGTCGATCCAGCAGACCCGAATGCCGTCAAGCACAGCTTGGACATTTGCGAAGTGGGATGACCAATCTTCACTATGGATACCACATCCTAACAGGTAGCCCGGCCCCCAGCATACGATGCATGTGGTTTTAAAATTGTATCCATCATTCTTGGAATGTGATCGGGGAGCTCCATGTAAGACCAAAAGGCAGCACCCTATACTAGAAACGAGGACGTACTGCCGGACGTGCAGAAAGAAGGCTCGTACTTTTCTTTTGCCCTTTCTGTGAGGGAGAACTGCCAGACCCTGGATTAGGTCTAGGAGCGTTGTGAGATATCGGGCCTTTGCCAGTAAACTCCTCTACCAGTGTCACAAACCCCTGGCGCATAGGTATAAGTATCAAATTTTGACACAGCGTTTAGTGTACTGTAGTCATGCAAACCTTGTTGTCCGTCTTGGCGTTGGGGAACTAAAACGATAGCGGCTGTTCAACCACTTGCGGATTCCTCAATTCACGCCTAAGTTTTAGCATTTTTTTAAACTCCTAAATTGATAGCCTCTCTTTTGGCCTCTGGAGAGTCGGTTACGGTTAAGGTTAACTCGGCCCACCGCGCTTCAGAGACTCGGTTCATGTTCAATTACGCTATTCTACCATCGTGTAGAGAAGAAGCTCTTATGTTCCTCCTCACTAAATTCGTTATAGGACCTTGTATTTCTGAATGAACGCGAACTGTGTTTCAGCTATGCTAACCTCTGGGCAGTTCTCGCATCTATGACGAAGACCTGGGTATCTAGGCGGTACTATCTTTTCCGGCTTAAGTTATGGGTTTACATGGTAAATTCTCAGGTTTCCTCCTACCTGGCTGTTCACCTGTAATTTAACTCTCCCACTCGTTTCCAAGACATCATATGGCCCTGCCACTTAGCAAGGAAATTTACTCTCTATGGCGTGGGAAACCAGAACCTAGCGACACTCGCCTGCGCGGAAAAAAAATTCTGACCTAGCACCCTCTATATATGTATGACTCCTCGGTGCCTCTTAAGCTTTTTCCATAGTTTCCCTAACTATAGGTAGCGACTCGCAATAGCTGCCTGGTCCAGGATATCTGCGGAACATGCACTCTATTACACTTTGTATGCGGTAACCTCGGTTCCAAGTTTCTTTGGACCTATAGTCAGTAAGCCCATCTGGTGTGTGCGACCATTACGCAATAGCTTCAAACGGGCGAGGAGAAGCCCTAGTGGATGATTGCGCGGGAACCTTCCCTATATGGCAAATAACAGGTAGGAGTAACAGGACATCCCAGTTTTATCCCATCCATATCGACCCCTCCCCAGACGACATGACTTTTTTAGCGTTTTATTGAATCGCTTCCACTTAAACCATCTGTTTGTGGAATGAGTAGACTTGAGGGTCTGAGATGACCTTGATTTAAGGATGTTACATAACTCTATTGTTACTTGGACATTAATATGTGAATTACCTGGATCAGTTTAAGATCTCTTAGAATCCGCACCGGCGGAAAACAGGCGGACTATTAACTCTTTGCTATGTTGCGTAGACAGATGCGATGCGACCTATGTAGGGGCAATTCGCCTCCGACCATTATAGCGGTGGCATAATCCTAATATTACCAATATCATGCTCGGATTGGTACCCTAGCCGATTTATTAAGGGTCCACGTAGATCCCATAGGCCAATCCGCGGCTTCAAAGGAATCTATTATGGGACAAGTGTGTACATTAGGGACTACGATATGCCTTTGATATTTTTTTTTCAGGCGCAAGTTGATCTGAACATTCGGCTATGCAGGAGCAATAATGTGTCATTCCTGCCCAGAACCCCAGGCCAATAGAGCTTCAGAAGAACCTTTCTTTTGTCTTTTCACCTCTAGAGTGCTACCCCAATGATGGGTGACTATGTTTGCGAAGGTAGCTAATACTACATTATGGCAAATGTACCGTGGTTCTTCTCAACAATTGCTTTAGTTCATAATGCGATTTCCTTTTATCGAACCGACCTTTACTAGGTCTTCTCACTACTGTGAAGCAGGAGGTAGCCAACCGGCTGGCCGATCTTAGCCCGGCACCTATTCTGCCGTATATAACCCATGTCCACTTAAGGCGGAGTCTCCACTGGCTTCTTTAAATCCCAGGTATACTGTACACTGAGACTGTCACGTAATGTGCGTCTTCCCAGATGGGGCCTATCCAGGGTGTAAACTCCAGCCGACTGTCAACATCTAGTATGCGGCAGTTCATATTGTCCCTACGCGAAGGTGGCAGTGGCGGAAGGCCGCAGACATCTGATTTGGGTTTCATACAAGCGCAGCGATTCTTACGCATCTAGTGTCCCCCTTTCTTTTTATTTTGGGCCCTCTGTCAACTCCATTCTGAAAATAGGGAAAAGGATTTGTATTACTTGTTACTTCTTTATGGTCCGCTATGAACTATCGGCGCTATTTCTGAGCAGGAGCGACCACACTTTTTAGAAAATGGCGGCGAAAGTCGGTCCACTATTAACAAACCATGTGCCAGTTTGGGTACTATACCCACTTGAATCTAAAGCCAACCAAACTCTGCTTTCAATAGAACAGCAACAGTCGAATATTCATGATTTCACCATGTATACAACAAATTGCCACTCTTTGTGAACTGTTTACCTGTTTTTTCCCAATGGGCAACAGGTATTGCGGCACATCAGTGTGTAACCATAATCCCAGAGTCAAGTAGTGCCCGAACCTCTTACACATTACCTTTACAGATGCCCAGAGATGGTGATTCAAGGAGTCCTAGGGTAGGGCCCATACATTGAGACACAACGATAAGGTTCAACGCTGTTGCATTGCATTGGTATCAGTATTTAGTGGGCAAACTTTCGCGGTTGTGTGCCCTTTCATTCATAGCACAATTTACACATTAGGTCAAAGTCTGTGTCCAATTAGAGCCCTTTTCGGCTCTCCATGTTGGCTGTTGACCTTAGTATGCGAGCCACTGTTGCTTGTGCTGTGTGAAGGCGGTCATCGCCTCTTCGCCCCCTCTAACCCGGTACCCTTTTACCATCTATGGAAGAGTCCTGGAACTTGGGTAGTGGATGCTCCATGACGTGGTTTGCAGGTGCTCGTCTGTGCATTGTACCTTTCTACGACGGCGCACAGCTCATCTGCCATTGTGGGGGTCACTCTGACTGAACCAATGGCGTAGGGCAGAGGGAAGTTTCCTCAAGAACTGGTCCATGACCAACCATTCCAACGATGTGGCTGCTGAGTTGATCTCGGGTGTAGGAACTTCCCGAGCGAGGTGGATAGGTCATACATATGGATCGGGTGGCTTTATCCATGTGAAGAACCATGCGTCGGAACCTTGGGCAGCGCAAGACGGCAGTGAGTATAGCCGAGGCCATGGTGCGAGGATCTCGACTAATTTGCATAGACGTTAGTTTCGGCGTGGCTCTAGACAAAGTAAGCTTTTCGGGGTTCTCCCGCTTAAGAAGGTTTGCGATTAGACTGGCCCAACTCAGCTTCTGGCCCAACCCTCTCTCTGTGCCGTGCGTTCAAAGGTGGAGAAGATAGGTTTCAAACATCATCCGCAGGGCCCCATCTTGGGACCGCCAAGATGGTAATGCGTTGCCCTGTCATTTTTGGACGGGACCTGCCTTGCCAGTGAGAGTCTTAATGATAGCCTCTCTCAGGACCTCGATGTTTCCTAGCTGTAAGCCCTGGGGGAACCGTTGTTGCTCTCTCTCAGCAAGACGGTTTGTTCTTGCTCTGGGTTGCATTGCGTTTTGCAGGGCTGCATTTGCCTCTTGCAGGGCTGCATTTGTTTGTTGCTGGGTTGCATTCCCATTTGCAGGGCTGCATTCGTCTGTTGCTGGTTTGCATTAGTGTGTTGCTTGTTTGCATTAGCCTCTGCTGGGCTATTAAAAGCGTGCTCGGTTTCATTCGTCTCTTTCTGTGGCAGCGGACATTGCGTACCACCACGTTTACCATCTTGTTGGAAAAAAACTTTTTTTTTTTCCTAAAGTCTTTTACGCCAGACTTTTAAGTATTCTGCACCCGCATTCCACACATATGCTCAGACAAACGAGCTTACTCCGGGCCGGCTCCGCGTCTGTCCGGGACTGTGTAGAACACGGTCTTTCAGGTTAAATGACGAGGGCGTAAACTGCTGTCCTTTTTAAACAGGCACTGCCTGGTTTATTCAGTCCCAAGTACTGAGACTGCCACACAGAATACAAAATAAAAATAAGCAAACAAACCCTGCTACATGAGCAATAACTTAACTAAGGTTTTCCCTGCCTGAGTGTTGAGGAGCGGCTTATCACTTCCAACAACAAAATAAGGAACTTTGCAGTTTTAGAAAAAAGGAACAGAATGATTAACCTTGTTTGAAGGAGAGGCGTTTCCCTTCTGCAGAGACAGGTGACAGAAATCAGGCAGCAGACAAACTCTGGTTGGATCCTCATCCCTCAGTTCCAGCAACTTGCCCAACTGTGGGATGGAGTGCATGCATTCCTGAGGCCTGCACTTTTCAGCCCTAAACAGGATAGAAACTGTTCAGTATCCTGGCGAGCACCTATATATAGGAATTTATTACCATCCCCCTGGTTTCTGTCACAATTATATATTATATAATGTCATAAAACCAAAACATTCTACAAAAAGTGGGATTGCAATAGTTATATTTTCTCATCTAGTAAACACAATTTTAGATGGATTATTAATACCCTATGGGGAGTTTTAAAAAGATTAGACAAAATGAACTATGAGAATCGAATGGAGTTTCCTGGATGCTGAACGTAAAACTCTTCTGTCCAACTGGCTCCGTCCTCGTGATGATGTTAGCCAGGCCCTGGATGATCAGCGATCCTATGGAGGGCTTTTCTTTCTTATCGTTCATCTCTGCACCACAATGGGCCACAACACAACCCTCCGTTGCCCTACGATTTCACCTGTCGGCTTCTTCAGGGGTTAAGTGCAGTAATCTGGCCCTGTCTCTTAAGCAGTCACCTGCCCATCTCCCTATTGGTCAAGGTTTGGAATGTCCATTTATCCGACCCATCTTCAAAACTTACACATTATTGCAATATCATTAAAGAACTAAAGGCATGCATCTTATAAATCAATACATGAGTGCATTCTGAAATATTAGTAAAATATATAAACAAACTTAAATAAATGTATACTATTCGCTGAAGAGTGGGACAAACCTGAATAACCATAAGAAATTGGACTCAGAGTATTATAATTATAGGTGTCAATTCATCACATTGCCCATAGAATATAATTGCACACAGGGATACTGTACTTTGGAATTAGATCCACCATCAATCAAATTAAATTACATCAAAAAAGAGAACTGCATCTAGGATAATTGATATTAATATCTACCCAGGGATAACTTCCTGACTATTAAGCTGACCATTATCATTAATAGGTTACTGGATAATTACACGTGTCATATCAATCCTACTATACATACCACACATGATAAATGAATCCATACAATCAACATGGTAATTAACAAACATTAACCTAATATATTACAAAAGCAAGACAAACATACAGACTCATATCATTTAACATGGGGGATAATTGCGGTAATAGGATATAAATACCATAATAATCATGGCCACAACCAGCATATTGATAACAGAATCAGCCATATATAGTGTAGGGTTCCCCAATGATTACCTCTAGACCTTAAAATCAAAACCGCGTTCTATTCAAATATATAGCATATGATTAAATCTAATATATCAAACTGAATATTTTGCCTATATAAAAAAATTAGCACCTAATGCAGAGATCAGGTTGATACAGGGGCTGCATTAATCATCTATTGCTTGATGAGTGACATCTCGCACCCCCCTTCAGGTTGAGATAACGTTTCTTTACATATTTTTTTTTTTAATTTCTTCCTTTTCGCCAATCTTTTTGTTTGGAGTTTGCCGCTGGTCCTTCTTTTTCGATATAGACTTTATCTGGGACTAAGGAACAGTTAATTTTCCAGCAGAGATTCTCTTTAGAACAGTAGTGCACGAACTTTCCTGCACTGCGCCCGCCCCCCCGGCCTACTCTCCCCCTCTTTGTGGCCCCCCCCTTACCTCTAATCGCGCCATCAATTACGTTAAATTTGACGTTGCGTCACGTGACGCTTCGTGTGTCAGGAGACGCGTTTATGAAGCAGGGCACTTAAGCTAACTGAAGCCAGGTAAAGTGAGCCACGGCCACCCAAAAAGTCTGCGCGCCGCTGCCCGGGCGTTGCCCCCATTTTACGCCACCCCTGTTAGAATAGGGTCACCTAGATTCACTTGTATTTTAGACCCATATAAACCACTTATTGTTGTAGAGGTATTTAGCGCTTGATTTCTTTGCTTACGTATATACTCTTTGTAGATATTATGAGCCAACAGATGAGAAGTGCATCTGCGTTGAGCTGAGGCAGCTGATAACAACAAAATAAGCCTAGTCAGTAGTGTATGTTAAATGCAAATGCATATAGAACTGAATACAATATTACAATGCATTAAAATAATCTTTAGTTTGAATGCCATAGAGATGTATGTAGTATTGTGCTGGAGAGCACTTAGTCGAGCTGAACTTTCTACTACGCACACCCCCCTCTCCCACAGTTTGTGAGATTAGGCAATGTAAGGTTCGTTAAAATTATAAATATACCGAGGGCGACACCTCGGTCAGCCGGCCGTGACTGGAGACCGTGCCTCCCCGGGGAGACCTTAACAACGCCCTGGGCCGGATGGACCTCGATCTGATGACGTACGAGCGCTCGGAAAATGAAGAAAGAAGAAAGGACACAGAGAGAGTGATTCTGATTCTTCATCTCCACTTTATTTCAGAAAAGCAATACTATTTATACAGGAAGATAAAATGTAATTAGAGGCTTAAATTAGAGGCGTAACAATATTAACATATACTAAATAGCAACGTTTCCTGGGGACTTTCCATTAGACAAAACGGAGGGAGGGAAAGAGAGGGGAAGCTGCCGCATCAGCTTCAAATATAGGACATAGTAAGTAGCAGTGTGAAAAACCATGAGGTGCAAATGAGGACAAGAGGGCTAGGTAAACATAACAAACAAAAGAATCCCAATAATGAATGCACTCAAAATGATAAAGTGAAATGGTAGAGAACATTAAAAATTATGTTTATTATATATAATGAAAATAAAAAATTTTTACAGAGGGATGGGGTTATAAATGATCCAAGACCACTCCCTAAAGACACACCAATTAAAACTTCCTCATGAAGTCCCTGAAGAAGAAAAACCTAAGACACACTAGTCTATGAAATGCCTATAGTGGAAAGGCTACCTTGTCCAGGATAAAATCCTAAGGAGATAGTAATGGCAATAATTGTCACAATACTAGTATCTAAAAATTGATAAGGAATTGTAATACCAAATATCAGCACTGATTCCAAAAGGAATAAATCAGGACAGAAAGTTATACCCAATTGGCAGACCTATAATAAGAACTAGTGTATCATAATAGTGGATGATATTTAGACGTATGGTCACTAAACATACACAGACCGATGAAAAAGACACAATGTACAGAATCAGAACACAACTCATAAGGAAAAAATAAAACCTGAGAGAGAATGGGATCCCAAAAACGGGCTAGCATAAGTATGCAATAGACAGCCCAGAGGCACGCGTTCAAAGGACCGTATCCAGTTATAGCCTCCAAAATAAAGTGACCATAATGCGGAGTAGTAGTATATATGATAAACAGCATATGTTGAAAGGTACACTAGGATACGTATATATATATCTCAGGAAACCGTCAGTGTCATTGTGTAATCAATAAAACAGTAACAAACACTTAATAAAATGTGTCAAATGTAGATACTGTTAAACCACTACTGGTGACAAGTTAATGCAGTAATTAAGTAATAGCCCATAGCATATACTGTATGAGTCTGGGTCTAGGATTGTAGTATTGATAGAAACAAACATTGAAAAATAGCAACAATGACCACAACTGTTTGTTGGAACAATATTGCAACTCAGTAGAAAAAAGCCTCTTTTCAGGCACATATGCATGAATGGCACATTGTATATAGCAGGAGAGCTACAAAGAAACTAAGCCGTGTGTCAATATAGTGACGCTACAATTCCTACATATAGTGAAGAGAGCTCTGACTGCAGATATAGTAACTCAGTAAAGGAAACTCCTTTCAGTGCTTAAACTATGTATAGGAGGGAGCTACAAAAAAGACTTAGCTGTGTGTCGGTATAGTAACGCTGAACTTCCTGCGTATGGTGAAGAGCAGCTCCGACTTCAGTGTGTATCCACATGGGTGCCGCGGAGTGACGTCATCCCGTGGGTCCCCTGACGTAAGTTTCGCGCAGGAACGCGCTTTCAAAGCTGCATACGTGCTATCACGTAAGCTATTAAAGCAACTGGTTGTCATAGCAATGAAAAGGTAATTAACCCAAACAAGCAGATGTGTATATTGTCGCATGCGCAGAGAGAGTCACAGATTGCACAGAGAAGTGAAGTGCAGGCAGCGAGGTACTGGTGCTAGGACACATTAGATTAGTATCAGTGTCCAATATCACTCTCAGAATAAAATAGATGAGTGAATGTCCTCAGCTATGGTTGTAGCCATCTTCATAAATCTGGGTATAATCACTAAGAACCACAGATTCATATTGGGAGGCTAATGTATACAGCACACTAAATCGCGCAGCAAATCTTAAAGGTCGTGAAGTACTCCGCGTAAGTCAATATTAATGTATTGAAAATCATAAAGAGTAGGGTGGTATAAAGAGGAGTAACAGCTAGTGTGTACAATGTGTGTAAAAAGAACCGTTTACATATGGAGTCCTAACTGGGAGGATAAAATATAATAGGCATGAAGAAATGGGGATATAAGTGTATAGAGAAATGGCCACTGATGACCAGTAATGATGGTCCCACGCGGCTGGCAAATCAAGATACAGCTAATCGGACCTAGACAGATCCCAGATAACATGCTACCGTAATCCGCAGAAGATAGGGAAATTCACAAGGGGGGTAAGCAAAACTAGTGTCTAGTTGGTAAACAATTACAAGGCTAGCTATATATAAATGTATCAGAAATAATTATATTATATATATAATATATATAATTATTATATTATATTTTATCCTCCCAGTATGCTGTTATCATATACAGGCATACCCGTTTATTTATACACTCGCTTTACGTACACTCGCAAGTACGTACTTTTTTTTTAATGCACCTTACCCCCTGTGTACGTACGCGTGCTTCGCGAGTACGGACACAGGGGCGGCGTGTGCGTGCTGGTGGGGTGTGCCCTCTTCTCTCCCCGGCTCTCTTACACCTGGCTCCCCCAGCCCTTCCGTTCCCCGGCTCCCCAGCTCTTCGTTCCCGTTCCTCTCTCTCCGGCTCTTCCAATCACCTTCCCCTCTTCCGGCTATTCCGATCACCCCCCGCCCCCCTCCCTCTTTCCCTGGCTCTTCGGTCACCTTACCCTCTCCCTGGCTATTCCGATTACTCCCCCCCCCCTCGGTTCTTCCGATCACTCCCCCGAGCCCCCCCGGTTTCTCCGATACTCCCCCCCTCTGGTTCTTCCGATCACTCCCCCGAGCCCCCCCGGGTTCTTCCGATTACTCCCCCCCCTCGGTTCTTCCGATCACTCCCCGAGCCCGCTCAGAGCCGCGCTCTAGCGTGCGTGTGCCGCTCTGACTGCCATGCTTCTGCCGCCCGCAACCTGCACGCTGCTTGAGGTAGGGAAAGAAAGGGAGGAGGACATGAGGGGGTGGTTGTGATGTGAGGGACATGGTGGGGGTGATATGAGGGACATGGTGGGGGGTTGATGTGAGGGACATGGGGGGGTGATGTGAGGGAAATGCAAGTGGGGGGTGATGTGAGGTACATGCAGGTGGGGGGGATGTGAGACATGCAGGTGGGGGTGATGTGTGAGGGACATGCAGGTGGGGGGTGATGTGAGGTACATGCAGGTGGGTGAGGGGGGATGTGAGACATGTGTGGGGTGATGTGTGAGGGGACATGCAGGTGGGGGGTGATGTGAGGGTACTGCAGGTGGGGGGGGATGTGAGACATCAGGTGGGGGGGGTGGATGGGGTGATGTGTGAGGGAATGCAGAGTGGTGGGTGTGTAGGGCGGTGAGTGGTGATGTGAGGTACTGCAGGTGGGGGGGATGTGTTGAGGGACACAGGTGGGGGGTGATGTGAGGGACATGCAAGTGGGGGGTGATGTGAGGTACATGCAGGTGGGGGGTGATGTGAGGGAGATGCAGGTGGGAAGTGATATGAGGGAGATGCAGGGGGGGTGTGTGAGAGGGAGATGCAGGGGGGGGGGGTGATATGAGGGA
The DNA here is from genome assembly GCA_036426205.1 of Ascaphus truei. Lineage (NCBI taxonomy): Eukaryota > Metazoa > Chordata > Amphibia > Anura > Ascaphidae > Ascaphus > Ascaphus truei. The sequence continues at coordinate 54,601 of WSYH01004286.1, forward strand.
GATTCAGGGGGGATGATATGAGGGAGATGCAGGGGGGGTGATATGAGGGAGATGCAGGGGGGGTGATATGAGGGAGATGCAGGGGGGGTGATATTGAGGGTGGGAATATAGGGGAGATGCAGGGGGGGTGATATGAGGAGATGAGGGGGGGTGATATGAGGAGATGCAGGGGAGGTGATATGAGGGAGATGCAGGGGGAGGTGATATGAGGGAGATGCAGGGGAGGTGTATGAGGGAGATGCAGGGGGAGGTGATATGAGGGAGATGCAGGGGGAGAGTGATATGAGGGAGATGCAGGGGAGTGATATGAGGGAGATGCAGGGGAGGGGAGGTGATATGAGGGAGATGCAGGGGGAGGTGATGAGGGAGATGAGGGGGGGGTGATATGAGGAGAATTAGGGGGGGTGATATGAGGGAGATGCATGGGGGGTGATATGAGGGGTGCTGGAGGAGATATGATTTTACCCGTGCGGCCCGATTTTAAAATAGTTAA